>MQRK01191968.1:7449-20207 GCA_001938485.1 Girardia tigrina | reverse complement strand
CTGATTTAGATTTCCTTGGTTCTTTTTCTATGTTATTTTATTTATTTATTTTATTCATTAATTTTTATTTAATTTAATTTCTTTTCTTTAATTTAATTAATTTATTTAATTATTTTAATTGATTTAATTTATTATATATTTTATTTATAAATTTCTGAAAACTGGCAAAAAAATGTTCGGTCAAATTGACAATTCTCCGCTCCATTTACTATTCCAAGAGGTGTTTTAATTAATTTTGGTATCTTTTTAATTAATTATTTTCTTTTTTAAAGCAATTAACTTCTCAGGAATTTCTGATGGTCGGGCTAACTATGGCGGGGTCCTCAACCTTCTCAGTATTATTGTTGTCGTTATTATTGAATATATGTATTACGTAATATTACTTTCGTCTTTTTTCTTTCGGTTATTTTGTTTTATAGTATTTATAAGGTATTTTTCCTTTTGACTGGGGCCTAATCGATAGCGGACCGTAACAATTATCTATAAAAAATATTACACATAATTTAAAGTATTTATTGCAAATGAAGATTTGTAAATTATATAATTAACGTATTTAATAAATTTAAGTTTTCGTAAAAGAAATTAAAAGTTGAAAACTTAAAAAAAATAAATCGTAAATATATAATATTAAAGTTCTTTTTGAAAAAAACTCCTCCATTTCCCAACATATTGAACGACAGTATATGTCTACTGGTCGACCAACAGTCATCAGATCACAGAATACATGTTTTAATAATTTATACATAGAATCAAAAAATATATAATATTTAAATAAAATTTCTACTTAATTTGATAAATTCTGATAAAAAAATTCTGATATTGTATAAGAGATATTCAACTCAACATCTGATTTGTTTCTATAGTTTGTAACCCCACTACAAAGTTATAAAAGGAAAAAGGTTGATTCGCTTAAATTGATAAAATTAAATTATTCAAGTAATATCAACTTTCTTCTTTTTATACAATTTATATTTTTTATCATTAAAAAATAATGTTATTAAAACATACAATGAATAAATTTGAATTATTAAAAATTAATATTTTTAATAATTAGTTTCTAAGAACAATCACACTAAAGTATGAATTCAAAATAAACGTTGAATTTAAAAATTTAAACAATAATTATTTATGATTTTGTTACAATTCACAACATGTTCAAATATTAAAAACCAAAATTAATAAATAAGTAGTCTGAATCAAATTTACAGAAAATGTTAGAATTTTAATTGGATGTAACTCCAAATCAAAGATTTTTGAATTATTTTTTTATATTTTCTTGTTATTCACTATTTTGAAAAACATTAACAAAAGTTTTAAAACAATGCTGTTGAAAATATTTTAAGAAGTAAGTGTCGAAAAACACAAGCCCGAAACCCGTCGGGCTTCAGGCTCAGGCTTCGGGCTTGAAGGCCGCCTGTTCCAAACCCTAGTGAAAGTTTATTTCAAATGAAACTCAATCGATGATTTCAAAGAATTAAAGCAAATTTATTTAATGGTTTTTAATAATTATCCATTACAACCCCACCAGATTCGTCCGCACTCGAATCTCCATTAACAATGAAATCATCGAAATGGGTTTGTCCATGTGAGGGAAAATTGGGAATGTTGTAAGTTTTTTGTTTGTATGCTGTTTAGATTTGTGACTCTCCTCCTCAGATGTGATTGATATGTTTATTGATTAATTATTTGAATCTAATGATATTAATTTTAAGTACTAATTAATTAAAGTTTTATAAATATGAATTTTAATAATATTTTTGGTAAACGATTTTAACTTATTAAATTTAATATGTTTTAAAAATTAATGTTCATTTAAAAAATTACGTAATGTCTTTTTATCCAAAAAAAATTAAGAAAATAAAAATTAATATTAAAAAATTTCCCATTGATTGTTTTTTTAGATTTGATTATATAATCAAAAACTATATCGATCAAAGAAAGATGCTCTCTGAAAATTGTTGTAAAGAATCTGTCGCCGTCTAACATCCGCAACATGTCGCGGGCTGCAGAAACCATTACAATTTTTCAAAAACTTCCGCCTCTGATAGTCGTGTTTCATATCTCCTTGATCCATTCGATTCGTCTTCGTATCCATCTACCATCTACTGGATTCTGGAACTCTAGTTGATGAGGTGATAGATGTTTCATAATTTTGGGTCTACGACAAAACGCCGCGACTAAAAATGTCGAGACCAAAAACACCGCGGACAAAAAAGGCCTTAAATTAACTGACAAATTATAGAAATTTTAAATGAAGCGCAATCTTTTTTGTAGATAGAATGTTAATATTTTGTTCTTCAGAAAATATTTTAAGAAAGTCAAAATATTTTTAAATAATAAAAATAAAAATTAATATAAAAATATTACTTTTGGAATTATTTTTATAGTAATATGAAAAAAATATGTAGTGTTTATTTAATTTATTACTATTTTTAAAATTTTAGTATTAATTTATAACATTAAGAAAATAAAGATAAAATAAAGACAATAATTTATTTGTAATTTAAAAATATTAGAAATCAGATTAAATTATAATAAATTATTCCATTTTTCAATTATTTTTTAGAAATAATGTTAATTAAATATTAATAATTATGAAATTTTTTGAAAACACTAAAGACTGAAAGAAATTTTTATTACGATTACATAGATTGTAAATAAAAACAGTGTATTATATCTCTTAAATAATCCAACATATTTCTCTCTCCATAGCCTTGCACAATTTTTAATAATCTACTCCCGGCATCTTTATAATTTTTCCTTCCCTGGCTCGCTTCCATACCTGAAATTGCTTGTTCAGACTTTATTTCATTAAAATTTTGCTCTTTCTACAAATTCTTAATAAATTTCCAAATGTTTGGATGGTGTGAGCTTAAGAGAGAGGAGAAAGACCTGTGCCACCACTCGATTTGATTATTTGTTTTAGGGATGCCATCGAGTGCCGAATTATAACTATTCCAAATATCAATCGATATTATTGGGTCACGTCTCGCGCTATTCCTATTAGGCCTCCCTATCCAGGTATCCTCAAAATAATCCAAGAGAGGCTGCAGTGTTTCCTGATTTTCACAAAAGAATTCCGTGTTGAGAAGCATCTCAAAACCTTGTATCACATCAAGAGATGGGACCAAAGAGATAGCGGGGAGTTGACGTAGAAGAATTGCAAAGTCTGGGTTTGAAGAATTTTCATATTGCGATCTGATGACAGGGAATTCTTGTATTTTTCTCCAAAAACATTGAGAAAAATGAAAAAAACATCCACAATTAGATGATTCTTGGAAAACATAGCGAAAAGCATTGATAGATACTCTTAGGAAATCTGTCATAATAGATGATGGGTTAAAGGAGGGTTCGATAGCCTTGAGTCTGGAAAAGAGCGAGAAATAAGTGTTCTGAGTTTTGTTTGGAAGAGAAGCAAAGACAGAGGGAAAGATTCTGTTGAATTGGAGGGCATGGATTGAATAAAGCTGTGAGAAAAGGGGTGGCGTAACTTTAAAAGTACCGTTCGCAAACCAATGTGTAGACCTTTAAAAAACCAAGTTTCTTCGAGTTCCAAAATCAAATTTCTATGAGGAGAGGGCTCCTATCAAGTAATAGTAAAGGATCGTTATTTATCGTTTTTGTGAAAGAGTGAGGAATCACCAAATCAATAAGAGAGAGCGGGGATTGAAGAAGATATTGACTAGCTGTAAGAACGCGTTGAATCGTTCTTTTCACGCTCTGAAGAGGAGGGAGAGAGGCTGCGGCACTTAGAGATAGAGATAATGTTGAGCTGGAGAGGATGTTTAGAGGATTTTCCATTCTTGTAAACGACATTTCTTTAATTTCTTCGATTGCCTTTTTCACTTCGATGAATGCTCCTCTTTTCACATGGTTGTGTCACTTTCAACTTCTCCGTCCATAGTATGGCATCGTCCTTTGCACCTTTTCGAGTTATATTCAACACATTTCCAAAATTTTTCTCGTCCATCACTCGTTCACGAGTGTAAATGAATCCATTAAATACCAATTGATGATTTCTTTCTGGTTTAATATGTATTCAAGAGGCATCTCTAACTAAAACAAATAATGTAATCAAATAATATTTAATCTAACAATAAATATATCATAAAAATTTTAATTTTTATGAATATTTGTTGCTTGTATATAAAATGGATAACTTTCATCGAAATTATTTTCAGTATAATTAAAAAAATATATTAAAATTAAATAAAAAATACTAACCTCTTTAAAATTTAAATCAAAAAGAATTTTAATTATTAAAACAAATATTTTTTCCCATAAATTTTAACCAAATTTTAAAGAAAATTATTTCATCTAAATAACAAGAAAAAAACATTTTCATGGAAAAATTTCGATGGAAAAAAATGAAAAAGTTTTCCATCAAATAAATTTTCCATATAATTCATTATCCATGAAAGTCTTTCAATGAAAGTAAATCCACCAAGATAAAAATACATCGTTACCGCTACAAATAAAATGTAAATTTATTATAGCAATTAATAATATTGGTATTTTTTCGTATAAACAGAAGCTTATTTGAAATTTTATGAAAAAATGCATGTTTTTCAAAAGAATTTCTCGATTTTTAAAAGCATAAAACAGTTTTTTACCACTTGAAGAAGTATTTCATGTTTTTAAAATTATTTCATAATTAAATTCAATGTTTTGTCAGCGGCGTTTTTGGTCGTGTCATTTTGTTCGCTGCGTTTTTGTACGTTTTTGTCACGTGACGTTTGTCGGGATACCCATTATTTTAAATGGGTCTTCAAACCGGAACGCATCCTTTTTTTATTTTTGGGACTCTGTTTTTACCATATTCTATTAACGATCTTCGAAGTTTCTCTTTTTTCTCTCTCTGTTCCATATGGTTTGCTGCTTTTTCTACATTTTTTTCACAATCTTTTGAATATCTTCTTCTTTACCGCTTAAAAACAAATCCATATTGGGCAAATCCGGTTGTACTTTGCACCGTTGCATTTAACGAAAACTGTTTAAGCTTCTCTCGATTTGTTGTCACCAATATATCTCTCACTGACCGAATGCATCGTTCTGTGAGTCCATTGAATTGCTGCGGGAATGGACTACTACATCGATATTCAATCTCATGTTTTCGACAGAATTCTATGTACTTCGTACCCGTAAAACACGTACCATTATCGGTTAAAATTCGTTTTGGTTTACCAAATTTATAAATCAGTTTAACCAGAATACATCAAATTACCATATCTTCGGATTATGTTCTGATTTCCGTCAAACTTACTAGTTTTATGAATTGGTCCACTGTTACTAACAAATTCGAATAGTTTGAATTTCTATTTCCTATGTAAGCAATATTCATCACTGAACGGGAATTTTTTTCTGGTATCTTCATGTTTTCCACAACAATAACATTTTCATTTGGATAATATTTCTTCCTCCAGTTGTGAGAGTCCTTTTACTCGGCATTACACTTTCTTTGATTGAAATCTCGCAGAGTAAACTGGAGTAAAAACTTTTTGTGAATTTTCAGTGATCATAATCGGATGACGTCCCCCAGTTACTACCGGTCGCCCATTGAACTGTTCTATAGACTGTCAATCTGTTGTTACTTTGAACTGGCTTTTTCGGAATTTCTTGAAAGATATTGGCTCCTTGTATTGATTTGTTTTCGAATTACTTATACAAATGATTGATGTCTCGTAATAACAACAACCGATTATTCTCTCACCATATTGTATTCGTAAATTCTCACTTCGTCCTGCATCTCTTCGATCAGCCCTCTCAATTTGAATACAAACCTTTCCTTCAGCATCTGGATCATATTCTTTTTCGTAACAACTTTTCCCGATTTAGTCCATACTTCGTCTCTACAACTTTTCCACCGTTTCTCTGACTCTCAGTTTGAAAACTAAAAACCTTCCATTTTCTTTCTGATCAATGTTACTTACCACTGCAAGATTTTCTAACACTGAGATCTTCTTGGTAAACATTTACGTAAACCACTGCTTTACCTCCTCTTCTGACATAATTTTCCTATCTGCTTTGAAATTTGGCAGCAGAGTCTGCACCTGCTCTATCAACATGCCATTGAACAATGTCGTAAATGTTATTCAGATACATTGAGTCCATCGGCAGATATCTGCAAACCAGCATCCTGCATCTTCCGTATAATTCCCATTGTAAGGTCTGAGTTTCTTCTTGATGGCATCGGTCAATGCTTCTGCAATTTCTAATTTGGGTATTGATTGGATGATTTCCACTCCGTTTCGAGGCAGTTTGTCTTATTAGCGTGGTCGTGAGTTAAGACATTCAAATCCATTAGAAAGAAGTCAACAATTTACAAATTCAAATTTATATAATATCACACCAACAGTTTATTTAAACAAAACTTTTTTAATAATTGATATTTAATTATTATTTCAATAATTATAATGATTTATATCCTTAAGAAACAGATTAAATATTACATTTACCCAAATATAAAAGAATAATAAAATAATCAACACCAAATTAAATTTTCTTTGCATAGATTCTTTCACTTCATACCAACACATTAATGAATAATATTAATATTTATTTAATATTTATTTTTATTTTTTAACCAATTTCAATATTTGTTATTTTAGTTGTTTCTTTTTTTCCTTTAATGTCTCTGTAGGCTAGTTTCATCGTAAATTATTCGTGTAAAGCTCTCAATGTTAGCAGTTGTACATCTTTCTAATGAATATTTTTTCATGGGACTTCTTTGTAATGTATATTTTATACAGTTTTAAATTCTATTGTACTGTTTTCCAGATTCATTTACATTTAACTATTTTACTAAATAACACTAAACTATCGATTGATATTGTTCATCAAAAAAGTTTACACCTATAATGAAAAAAATGGATACTTACCCTTGATATCCAACAATCATCTAATAATCTATTCACTAAAGTTTTCTTTGATCTTATTCCATTTTAATTCATAGTTTACAAATGAAGAGAATAAAAAATTCTAAAAACGCAAAAGAACCAAGACAATGCAGAATACATTTAAATAATAATAAACTAAGCTTTGACAGTTCTATTTACCTAAGTAAAATTAAGTAAAACATTAAAGCTTTAATTAGAAATAAAAATTGCATTACGACTGTTTAAGAAATAATTCATATTAACCAAGAATCTTATTCAAAACAGCTGTTTCTCTTTTGAAATAAATTATTACCCTAAACCATCTTTTATGTTAATTTTAAAATGGACAGAATTCATATTTGTGCTAATTTTAAATTTTAACTTCGTTAATTTTAAATTTTAACCGCGAATAAATTAGTAAATTATTTGTTGGGGATAAAAGTATTAGGCAAGTTTCACCATGATTCAGACTTGGAGCCAATATTATTGATAATGATTTTATTCTATTATTCAGTTTAATAAAATCATAAATAGAATAAAATCATTATCAATAATATTGGCTCCAAGTCTGAATCATGGTGAAACTTGCCTAATACTTTTATCCCCAACAAATAATTTACTAATTTAAGACGATTTTTGACTATTAAATATATCTGGGCTTTTCGTTTCTAGCAATAATTTCAAATCTATAATAAATTCTTTCTAAATCACTCTTGAAATTAATTCAGGTAAATTTTTTTTATGAAAATCTTGTAAAGTAAACTTGTCACTTGCCTTTATAATAATAATCAGTTACTTGAAAGTTAATAAAATAATTATAACTACAAAAATTACCAAAATATTATTTTTGAAAAATTAATGCCCCAGAAAATGTAAAAATAAAATACGGAAAATTTAAAATATATTTCAAATAAAAAATATCATATTTGTTTAAATCACAATCTTCAGAGTGACCTTCAAAACACGATTTTCAAGTGATACTTAAAAATAATTTTGAAAAAAATCACTCAATTTAACCGTTAAAATGATAAAATTCGTCAATTTATTAAAATCACATTAAAAACAATAATCAGCACGATATAACAAATAATTCTTTTGTTGTTGATATAAAATATAATATAATTATTATTACTTTATATAATTATCTTAAATATATCCAAACAAATAATATTTTTTTACTGATATAAAATATAAATATAATTATTATTTCTTTTTTTATCTTTTAAATATATTCAAACAAATAATTATAGTTTTTACTGTTATAAAATATAAATATTATTTCTTTATATATCTATTTTAAATATATTCCAACATAATTATTTTTAAATTGATATATCATATAAATATGATTATCATTTCAATATATATTTATTTTAAATATATTCACACGAATACCAAATGTTTATCGGGATCAATCCCGTACTTAAGCTTGTGTTCCTCGAACAAAGCCGTCAGAGCGTCCAAATAATCTTGATGAGTCTTATCAAGCAATTCTTGAGGCGGATTCTCGACCTTCTCAACCACAATCGGTCTTCCAATAACCGTCACCAACGGCTTTCGATACGGCATCAGTCCAAACGTATAGTTGAAAATTCCCCGACCGTAAAATATCGGCGGAGATATGCCAAACAGATTCTTGAATCTCTCTTGAACGGCACGAGTCACCGAGCCGACGGGATTCGCCACCTGATTAAAGATCTCATTCTCATGGAACCCAAAACACGGCACCAAATCCGATCCGGTTCTAATGGCCATCTTCACGAATCCCTTCCGGTTCTTGAGAGTCAATCGAAAGATCTCGGGCCGCGCATCCAGCGCCTCCTCGGCGCCTCCCACGACAATCACGACTGCATTGCCCACACCTCTCTTCGTCAGCAGATATTCGACACTTTCCCGACTGACGTCACACGCTCCCAGCGCCATCAGCATGCCTCTCAACAACGGAAAATAGAAATTCGTCACCAGCGTCAGAATCGTCGGCCGGATTCCTGGGAACAGTCGCGAGAACCCAGTCGCTTCCGTGCAGAAGTTACAGAAGGCGCTGCACACAAGGATCCCGTGCGGGTGGTAGCCGAATATGTAGTTTTTGTGCGGGTCGAGCTCGGCCGTCTTCACCAAACTGATCGGGAAGTAATCCCGATAGTAATTCCAGAACTTCAATCGTCTCAGGAATTCGATTCGTCGACCGCCTCGTTTCGGAGTGCTGTAGTCGAAGAAATAGATCCAGAGTAAATAGAGCACGGTGACAGGCATAATTGGGGTGAAGAGACTGACGATGATCAAGAGGATGCAGAGGAGCGGTGCGATCAGAGAGTTGAAGAACCACTGGGCGACCGCGAATGTCTGGAGTCGCCGGTCCAGTGGCACCGAGAGTGAGGCGAATTCGATTCCGAATAGTTTCATTTGTGTTTTATGTAGGTCAGTGTATCGATGATGCTGTAGGTATTGTTACGTACATACATACAAGCAATTGAAATTCGGTCGACCAATCACAAGTGAGATTGGGTGTAAGTAAATATGTTTGTTAAGAGTAATCGATTGATTTGTGTTGTTTGCGTGAGTATGTGTGTTAGACAGAGTTTGTTATAGCGGTCTCTGGATTGATTGATTAGTGTTCATTTTCGAACTTTATCTTTATTACATAAAACTTATTTATTTGTATGAAATTGGGAGATAAAGGAAATAGTGTATCAATTACTATAATCATTAATACTATTAATTATTTTTTTAATAATTGTGTGAAAAATTGATAAAAATTTTTAAGCCAAAATATTTTTTGATTATTTTCAAAGATTACGTTAAAAAATAAATCTTAAAAATGTTTAAAAAAATTATAATTTTTAATCTGATTTTTTTTGTTTGTAATTCTTTATCACATTTTTAGATTAATTTTTATACTGATTTTTACACTTTAATTTCTTCTAATTAAGTTTTTTTATTTTATAAAATTTTCTTACTTGGAAATAAATTAATAATAAATTGATTAAATATTATCATTATTTTTTAAATATTATGATAAAGATTCTTTTAAAAATTAGATTCTTTTTTTTAAAAATTAGAGTAAAATAATGCTTTTATATAATCTGCAAAATTTGTTTTTCAAAAATAAATACTTTTCTAATATATTATTTAAACTAAAATACAATCATATTTTTCATGTTAAATGTTTCATTAATTAAATATTTTGGTTCAATGTTTTTTTTAAATATTGTAAAATATTTAACATGTTACACTTACTATTTTAAAATATTGTGGATTTTTTAAAATATTTTATTAAAATTAAAATAATAACCTTTAGTTCAGTAGATAGGTAAAATGGACCTTATATTTAATATTTTTTCTTCTTAAATATGCATTGATAGATTTGCCACTTACTGACATAGATAATTAAAAATAGCTAATTGTATGTAATAAATATTTTTTTCAGTAGACAGAAAATTTTAATTTAATACAAAGTATTTTCATTCAGAGATTTTCAATAGTTTGTGAGAAGTATTTGTGGCTTCAATATCAGAATTCATTTTACTCAAATTATATCTTTATGATAAAACAGCTTTCAAACAAAATTTCCAACTATTTTCCTAATTAATAAAGAAAATTTTCCGCTGATCTCTATTTTCAGATAATTTTTCATCCAATTATAATTTTAATCAAGCCAAAACATTCAACTTTTTTGAATTTTTAAACAAAAATATTTATCAAAATGATTTTACATATATCAAAATTTTATTAAAAAAATATTTGATGTTTAAATATATTTTTACTTTAAACTTTTTACACTGTTTTTATAATTTTGTTTTTCAACTGATATCTTATATGCTGTTTTTTTTAATTTTGCATTGTTTTTTCAAAAAATATTTTATTATTTTAAAAATTTTGAAAATACGTTATATTTAATATTAAATCTTTTATTTTTTTAAAATATTTTATCTTTTAATTATATCATTAAATTTATTAAAAATTTTACAATATATTTTTAAAAATATTAATAAATTTTTTAATAAAGAATGTTTTTTTTAAATTCAACTTTAAGATACTTAATTAATTTTTAAAATTTCAATTTGATTTTATTCAAAATAATCTTTTTTAAAACTATTTAAATTTTGATTAGCGAACCAAAAATTTATTACCTCCTCATAGTTTAGTTCACTTTTGTTTAACTTATACAATCAGTTGCTCGATTTGCTTATCAGATTCTTTCAAGTATGATAATTGTATTAATAAGTGATAAACAAAAGGAAAATTTACATTAGAGTCTTATAGATAATAAATAAACTCAAAGTAGTTGAATAATTATTTATTTTAAAATTAACACACTTTATAATATTCTAATTCATATCCCTTCTTTCTATATTGTGTTACTTGAACCATATTAGAATTTTACCACTTGGTGATCTGATTGGAAATATGATTGTAGATCAGTTTCTTGTTTGAAGTCTTGTGTAAAGTAGTAGGTTGCCAGCAGATCCTTTCTCGTAATACAATATCCAACTTCGTGATAATTCATTTTGTGGTATCAGTGTGCAATCAGTCTTTCTCTCCAATACCTATCTTTCTGTGATAGCACCGCTCTAATTGTGTCAAAACGAGCGTCCGTATCCATTATGAATTCTTTTTCGAAATCTGGTTATGCTATTATTGGTGTTTGGGTTATTTTTCCTTTAATTAGCCTCATTATTTTCTCCCATACATATTGGTTTTTTTATCTTTATTCTTTCCAATACTTTTGAATAATTTCAACAACTTAAAAAATTTCCTGAAATAGTTCGTTAAACCAAAAAAGCTTCTCAAATGTCTAACACATGAAGGGTTCTAAAACCTGAACGGCCGAGTTGTGTGAATGTGTACCGATTTTATTGAGTTGTACGAGCCGTGTGGTGTATGTGTGCTAAATCGAGTATGTGGAGGAAAAAGGTAATTATAATCTCGTTCTGATACTGGACAAAGTGAAATTTTTTTTTTATTTATTGACTATTGATATCGCCTTTTTATAAATTTTTTTCTGTCTAATTTTCTTATTATATTTGATAAATATTTGTGAGTAGAGATTGGAAATATACCGGAAAATATAATTACCGTTAATTCGGTTAATGTTTTTGGTATGACCAGTTTTCAAAAAATTATTTTTATAAATATTAAAAACAAAAAATATTTATGAAAATTTATTAATTGTAATAAAAAGACAATTTGTTTTTGTTATATATTGTAGAATTCTTTTTGCTGCTCTGAATTAAAATATGAACGCAAAACAGGCTTTTATCCTGTAAGCGGGATCTTGTTTCTGTACAACTTTTTCCTGCTGCATAGAATGCCCTTTCGGACTCAACGTTTGTAGGTAGTACAGTCATTAAATAATCAAATTCTGCTTGCAAATATCATCCCTTCTTTCGTTCTTCAATAAAATGTCGAATTTCTCTTTTCACTACTCTAATTAAATTTATAATTTGTTTTATTGCACTTAGGTCGACTTTCAGGCTTCTTTATATTTGTTTTTTTTTCATTTATAATTATCGTGGCAGGGACTGTACGTACATTTTACCGATAGACAAATTGTAATAAGTAACATTACTTTTTGTTGTTTATTAAGAACACCAACATGGGTTTTCAAACTTTTATTTTCATTACAATCAGAATTGTCTTTTGGACAACTCTCAGCAAAACTCTCGTCATTCGACATCGTTCTAAATTGATAATTTTTTATTAATGTTTGTTAATAAACAATTATTCGAACAAATATTTCACTATTTTCAGATTTTATTTTTACAGTTCAAATTTTGTAGTTTTAGTATTAATTTTTATTTACATATTAATTTTATTTAAAAATTATTTTATATAAAGAAAGAACATTTAATTAATTCAAAACTTAGTTAAAACTATTTATTT
>MQRK01191962.1:24410-34532 GCA_001938485.1 Girardia tigrina | reverse complement strand
AGCTCAAACAAAAGGGAAGTTACAAAGGGATTTATCAGCACTTTTTATTTTAATTTTTCTATGTTAATAATACAAAATAGGGATAATTTGTATTTGTATAAGTAATATTACTAATATAAATAATATTATTTTAGCATTATTATTTATTATATTAAAATTATAACTATTTAGTTATTATTATTATTTATTTTATAATTATCACTATCATTATTATATTTTTATCTGATTTATTGTTATTATTTTGATTATTTTTGAATATTATAAATTAATTAATACTATTATTATTATTATTATTTTGTCATTATTATTATATTTTTATTTTTTTATTAAAAGTAATATGAAACAATTACTATTATTTAGCACTTTGTCAACGAGTTTTTCCTCCCTATCAGGGGCCCGTTCATTAAGGGGGCACGCCTGTATTGGTTGGAAAAAGCCGATGAAGGCTTTGAAAATGATTATTATTTATTATTATTATTAATTTATTATTATTATATTATTATTTTTATCATTATTATTTTATTTTTATTATTTATCATTATTATTATTTTATTAATTTATTATTATAATTATTTAACTATTATTATTTTATTATTATTTTTATCATTATTTTTATTATATTAACATTATTGTTATTTTATTTTTATTATTTTATTGTTATTATATTATCTTATTATTATTATTAATTTATTATTATTATTATTATTATTATTGTATTAGTATTATGATTATTATATTATTATTATTATTAAAAATTATTATTATATAAAATATATATAAAAAATATTTAGAATTAAAAAATAAAAAAATAAAATTCTTACCTCTTATCAAAAAAGCAAATGAAAATAATGAAAATTGGCAATTATGCCCAGATATTTTAAAATAAAATCAAACTAATCAACCAGCAATTACGCTGGGATTAGTTTGCAATTTAAAATTTGTCAACTTGTAAATGGGCAATTGAGCCCAATAAAACAAATTCAGAATTTAAATAAATGGGCAATTAAGCCCGAACAATTAAATTTTCATAATCTTAAATTTTTTTGTGTTATTTTTAAATTTTTAAATTAATGTTTTTTTTTATTTTTAAAGTTAAATTTTATTTTAAATTAAACTAATGTAATTATTTTTTTATATCAAACCGGGTATAAATACCCCAAAACATAAAGAATTCACAAAAAACAATTTAGTAAACAAAATATGTAAATAGAAGTCATATTTTTTTAGAAGATTTTTCAAAATATTTTGGAATCCTCCATTGTTATTTATACGTTGTATTATCCAAAAGAAATTTTGTGATTCAATCGAATAAAGTTTTTAAACAGAATTCCTTTGACTTTTTACTATTGTTAATATTGGAAAACTGATCTCCAACGACATTCATATTTTAAATTGTAACCTCAAGAGAGGTTAAACAATTGATATACTAAATACAAATTTGGAAGAACTGTTTGAAAAGCAGTCAGATAATTACATTTGAAACCTTATTTAAAGTGGTTAACAAAAGAATATTTTCGAAAACCCAACATAGGTAAGTTTAACAATAAAATTATCATCCGAATTTGATCAGTAAGTAATTACGCCATTAACAATATTTTTTATTTTTATTTAGTATTTTATTTATCAAACTTTAGCAGACATTTGGAAAATCGTTGGCTGTGACTAATATTGACGTCTCCCCTTAGACTAGTCAGCGCCTCCATAGGGAGGTGTACCTCATAGTTTGGAAAACGCTGCTCTAAGAAAACCATTAATATATTTGAGAGACAAATAAAAATCTAATGAAGCAACTAATCTGTAAGACTTATATTGACTGATACAGTTCTGTGATAATCAAGACAATTGCCAAAATACTTAGCAGCACCATGGGTACTAGCGTACTTGATGACATTTTAATAACTATTTTATGTTCTATATGTTTGACTTAACTCTCCAGGCTAATTACTGCTGAATGTGGACCACTTCTCTAACTTTATATGTTGCGTCTCTATTTTCTCTTATTTATGCTGTATTTTTGTTTTTAAAATTTGTAAAATGTCTTTCTCTCTACAGCAAATACTCTGACTTTTTAGGATGTGAGGAAACTCAAAATAGTCATTTTTTATGTCTTGATTTTACGTATCATTAAATTGATACCTACAGAACCAAATATATTATTAATGCATAATATTTTTTCTTCTCTATTCTTACTTCTTACTTATGGATACATATTAAAATATTTCTAATATAGAGGGTCCTTAGAGAGTCATTTATGGACACTGAATGAACCATGTTGCAATACACGATTGAGTAGGGAACGCATGGTTCTTGAGAAGAGAGCCATTCAGTAGGATTTCAGTTAAATTGTACCAAGACCACAGTGAGACGCTGATGGAGTTCATCATATGTTTTTGGTTTTAAGCCATTCACTAACATCTTGGTTTTAACATGGGAGTGGAATGGTTTAATTTTTAGTGCATAGGGTAGGTTGGGGCGGTTAAACTTTTTGGGCACCATTTGAAGTTGTAAAATTTTCAATTCATTTCGAGTCTTCTTTGAAGAATGTGAGGATACAATGTCAGGCCGCAAGATGCAGTTGTCCATTCTTGTGTTTTTATTAATAAAGGGCATAAAAGTTTGTGAATACACCCCGAAATATATTTTTCAGAGTTAATGGCAAGCCCCTACTCGCAAATGAGTGGTTTAGATAATCCGAAGTTGAAGATAGCCACCTATCATTCGACTTTTCCCGGGAATTTTCCTTGAGGTGAAAACTTTATTGTAATACGATTGTCAGAGGAAAAGAGGGACAGTAGCCCTTTTTGACATGAGTCACATTGCCATTCATCGTAATGCATGACTCATCCTCTATGATGATGAATTTCTCTTAGTTTGGCAACAGAATGTGTCGGTAAATTTTTCAAGCTCTTGTTTTTACTTTCTCTTTTTTTTTTGACTTTCCTCTTGGTCATCCTTTTATTTTGAAAACACTTGTTTTTTTAAGGTATTTAATAGTGGTATTATTGGCTAATGTTGAAGAGATAGTGTTTGATGGACATTAAATTACTCGGTCAGAGCACGCTGATTTTTATTTTCAGTGTGATCCACTTTTCACTTTAGAGCTACGAGAGCTCGACCAGTGATTTTTGCAAGACGATGATTAAATTTTCTACAATTATTCAGGTCTCCATATTCCGTCATCATGTGACAATACTTGTATATAGTCACTTGATTCCAGCCTTTTGATTGAAAGTGCAAGATGATACGATTTCTTCAAAGGTTGTGATACTACATATAGAATTTGAAAAATTCAATTCGCTCAGCATTCATTTTAAATGTACGCCTTGTCACTAAAACTAATTTTCATTCGAAAGAAACAATGTAAATACAAAAGATAAATAACAAGTGAAAGGTCATAAATGGTTTCTTCTGTTTAAAATAAAATTTAACAATTAAAATTTAATTTTAAAAATTGTAAACGAACTAATGCATCTAAACTTATATAGGTAACAAATCTGTTAATAATAAAATGCAAGTTCACAAGTTGCAACAGCTTTTTAAAAATCCAAAAGCTGCAATGAAACAAATTCTACTTGATAAATTTTCTGATGTATACCCATCACCCCAATGTTTTACTGATTTTCATAATAATTGATTATTAAAGAAAAAATGTTTTTGAATTTCATATCCCAACTCATGAAAAAATTGTGGTACGTCTACAAACCAAAGACAGCTCTTATCCGAATATGAGTGGTATAACCAATCGTGATATCGTATATTGTGATCCAAATGGGATTATTAGTCATAATTTATTTAAAATAATTTTTGAAACAGGTGTCACCCCCTTGTGCTGAAGAATTACCTAACACTGATGATTCCAAAAACTAACAGAGATGGTAAATACCATCAACCCTCTTCTTGGACAGGCATTCAAAAATGCTTTTAAAACATTTTAACAACTGTCTTGTGTAGAAAATAAATTGGATTGATCCAAGAAGGTGCTCTACTTCATCTCCTACAGAAGAGCCTTGGCCATAATTTTTACCCCGATCACATATTCATACTCCGTTACCAGATGTTTATCAAAATGAAACTTAAAATATCGTTTATGGTTAGTGGCGTTTGTGCCACTTTCATTATTAAAAGGTTCGAAGTTCATAATTCAACACCAAAATTTTATAATTATCACAACTAGAGATTTTCAAACAAATTTTTTTTAATTAAAAATTTCATTTCGCCCAATCTTTAATTAGTTTCTTCATAAATTTTATCTTACTTTAAATTTTATCAAATTAACTTTTTTTGAAATTTTTATTAATCAAGCGTTTTATTATTTTAAAATAAAATATATTACACATAAATTAATTTGTCTTTTATATAAAAAATCTAATTAATTTGTAACAACTATTGAACCTCAAAATTATTTTGAAAATGTATATATACACCATATATTAATTTATTCCATTTATATAAAATGTAAATAAAGTGTAAAACCTAAACATAATTTAATATATCCTATACTATTTTTTAAAATTTTTATTAAAATCCAATTATGTTTTTCATTTATATAAACACTGAATTTTAAAATTAATTTGTAAAACTATTTAATTTCTTAAAAATACTTTTGTAGTAGCTTGTAATTATAAATTCACGTTAAAACTTTTATTTAGTTTATTATTTCTTTTAATGTTCTTATTTTAAAAATTTCTACTGAAGATATCAACTTTTTGAAAGAAAGTTTTTTTTGATTTTAAACGCTGTTTTTGTTTTATATAATCATTTAATTTTTTTTCAAAATTTTAAATTATAAATTATTCGGCTAATCGAAATTTTTTTTTACCTCATAAATATGGCTGCTGCGTTTGATACATTTATAGTTAACGATATCTTTGATTTAATGAATATAGAGAGTAACTCAACGAATCATAACAGATTTTTACAGAAATTACAATAGTTTGAGAACAATATTCAACTTACCCAATACCATTTAATATAGGAGTCTATCAAGTGTTCCAACTTTAGATGCTTTTATTAATAATGATATTAATCCTATTCTAATAGAAATAGATCTTTTTAAATCCTAAGGAACCAAAAATTAGGAACCAAAAGATGTCTTGTATGCTTTATGTTGATGACTTTGTCTTCCGTGCTGAGCGTAAATCCAACTTACAATATATTACTGATGTTGCCTCATCTACTGACAAAAGTCTTTGGATGCCTTTTCGTGCTTCCAAGTGCGAATGGCTTGATATCTTCTTTCAAAAAATGATTAGTGCATTCTTAATATCATCCTACCACCTTGCCACTTAAAAGAATCATGTATACCTTGGTTACTTTATCATTTGCACTATCACCTTTACCCCATACAACTCTTTGAGGAAGTTATATCTGAGGTAAATCCTACATATTCATCGTAACTTATCACCAACCGGAAGCTACATGCCCATAAAATCTTTCAGCTTTCACAATTTATCTATTACTTTCATAACACTTTAATCCTCTTTTACGTGTTTGAGACTTCATTTGAGGGATATTTCGTGCTCCCCTTCAAAACAACATTATTGTTGGCCATGAGCCCCCATCCGTTTTTCTTCAACGGCACCTCTAACTCTCACTACTCTACATAGACATCTAAAATTTAATTTAAATTTAATAATTTAATTTCATTATTTTTAGGGTTGCTTAACAAAATTTAAAATAAATTTTTAAAAAAATTTAAATTATTCTTCCTGGAATGCAGATAACTTAATAAATTGTCATATTTTTATATTTTCAGGGACCGTGCGGAACTATACCCACTTAAAGATCTAATAATAAATTATAAGTATTTTATATTATTTTTATTGTGTTTTTAAATCTTTTTTTATTAAAACGTTGTTGGCAAAGTAGAGTTCTGCAAAAAAGAATGGTGACTCTTCCAAATAAACCCCACAAAATTTTTTTTGAAAAATGAAATTTTACCTAATTTGAAACATTTTTCCTTCTGGGAGCTTCTTTCCATTTTGCTTCCTTCCCGAGATATTTGTATTTAAAATAAAATTAATATTTAATAAAATATTTGAAATTGTAACAATTATTTAAACATTATTAAAACAAATGAATTTTAAAATATATGAATTAATTTATAAATGAATTAATTTTATTAATTAAAAAAATATTAATTTCTTTAATTTTAAAACTATTTCTAATAAAATAGTTTCTAATGAAACTATTTCTAAAACTATTTCAATTCAGGACAAATTAAAATCAACAAACAAGTAAAAATAATCGAATCTTTCAAAACAAATTTCACTTGAAACAATATATTTTCGATTAACCGGTAATAAGAAAATTGGCACACTGAAACGAGATCCAAAGAAAGCGAAATTCTAAATCGTTCATATTCATTGCCTACAAAAATTGAATCGATTAAGTCCAGCTAGTTAGATCGTTGCTCATTTTTCGATGAGATTGACTCGAGGAGTCATTCACATGATAATGACATTTACTTTTCAATCAGAGTTTAATAGAATTTCAATAAAAAATTTAATAAATAAAATTAAAAATTTTCTAACAATTGTTTTAAGTCAAAATAATTTTAAATTTAATTATTATTATACAAATGTTATAATTATTCTCATTACTAAGTTATTATTATTATTACATACATATCATAAATATATACATTTACATAAATAAATTAAAAAGAAGACATAGGGAATAAATACATTTATTAATCATCATTAACATTAGGATCATACAATTTCCTAATATATTCTAAAAAGTCAAAACAGTCCAAATTGCTATTCCTAACATAGCGTGTCCAAAGGAATTCGTAAAGATGTTCTAGCAGATTATTGCTAGGAAATCCATAGGATAACTGCCGTTTTAATTTCCCCACAGACACTCTATCAGGTGTCGCTATTAACGAATTCTTTTGAGTGAAAAACTGTGAAATGATCATAATCGAGCTCGGTTAATCTATGATATGCCTTCCATTCGTCCAAGAATATTATCGTCCCAATTTTGAAGTGCTTCTGAATAATAGGTAACAGGGTGTCAGCATTTCTGCAATTACCAAGGCAGATTTCCATACGAAATTCTCCTCCACGTAAATGTACGTCCCCAGTTAATATTTCTAAAACATGATCCTTCTATCAGCCTCCCTCGGTTATATTTTCACCGTCCTATCTTTGTTTCATCGATTTAGACGACGACACCGTTCCCGTCTAATTTCTTTGTGTCTGGTGTTCCTGACACCAGGAGGTTGTCACTTGCCTACAATAGGACAACTAATCTGCAATGATCTCTGTGGATGTTTGTAGGTCTCCGAAGGAAATATTCGAGATTAGAGTGCGATAATCTGTTTGCCCTTGGGCAAATAAAAATGTTATAATCAAAATTTTCTTGAAGCAAAATCGTGAGTCAAAAAACCAAGAATATTGCACCTCTTAAACGCTGTTTCTGTAAACGCTCAATTTTCAGGAACGCAATATGAGCGCTAAACGAGGTGATATATAATCTAGAATTGATAATGGCATTTTTAATAATAAAGCAAACAAAGGCAATTTTTGAATATTAAATTTATTGACAATACATACGCGTTTCACCATGTCGGCATCTTCAGTGCAATGAAATATAGTGATTAATTACTATTTATGTAGTTGAAAAACTATTACATCATACGTATCAAAAACATGCTTTATTTTTAAAAAAAGTATTTTAATGATATTTAAAAAACTTTAATATGATTAGATGAATCACCTTCTACATTTTAAGCATGGTTTATGATGTTTTATTAACAATTCTTCGGCAATAATCCTTTCATAATTTGTGTCAAAATTATTTAAAATCACTTTAAAATCTTTATTGTATTCCATAAGATTACCTTTACATCTTTAAATATGGTTCAATATCGAACTACTTCTACTCGATTGAGTATTTTCAGCAATTCTAGTGCGGACATGACGCTCCAAATTCGACGACCTCATAGAGAACCTCAAGAAAAAAGAAATATCCAAACTTAAAAATTCACCGCCTATAAACTCTTCCTTCACACCAAAATTCCCTTCTACTTAAGATCTAACAAAATCGTCATTAATAACTTCTCCAACAACAAACCTGTTTGTGGGGGCTTATTCGGAAGAGTTACCAAAAGAATGGATATAAAAAAATTTTACTTTTTGATTTACTTATTATTTATTCTCACTTTCCATAGGAAATTTAACTGAAAATAATTTAAATAGATAAAACAATTCCAAAAAAAATTATTAAATTTTAAATTAAAAAAAATAGATATATAAAATGTTTCAGGCATACGTGGATAAATATGAAATAAATTATTAAATATTTATTTCATTCTGAAAATGAGGTACAAATATTTCCTAAAATAAGACCGAATGTTTTCTAGAACAAGTTTGTGAAATCAGTGATTGTTTAATTAATATAGATATTTTCCCTTAAGATTAGGTTACTTTATAAAATTTTAAAAATATTTTTCATGTTGTGCTTATTAAGAACACCAACATGGCTTTTCAAACTTTTATTTTCATTACAATCAGAATTGTCTTTTGGACAACTCTCAGCAAAACTTTCGTAATTCGACATCGTTCTAAATTGATAATTTTTTATTAATGTTTGTTAATAAACAATTATTCGAACAAATATTTCATTATTTTCTGATTTTATTTTTAAAATTCAATTTTGTAGTTTTAGTATTAATTTTTATTTACATATTAATTTTATTTGAAAATTATTTTATGTAAAGAAATAACATTTAATTAATTCAAAACATAGTTAAAACTATTTATTTTATTTAAATTTTAATATGAAAATTTGAAAATATTTAATATTTTTAATGTTTTTAAATATCTTATGCTGTACTTTAAAATGCAAATTATACGCGAATAATTATTTATCGTGAACATCTAAAATATCAAGTTTCCATCTGGGTGGGAGAAACACATTTCCAAATACTAAACTCAACATACAAAATTCAACAAACCAATTTCAATATACCAAATTTAAAATATTCCTCACAGTGCTGATAATATTTAACATATTTTTATTTTTGCTTGAGCCATATGGAACTACAAATACATTTATTTCCGTCAGATATTTATTAAAAAATAGTAAAAATAATATTTAGTTGTCACAGACAAAACGGAGCGTTTCAAATCCCTAAAATTCAAATTCTCACCTTTCACCGCCCAACAACACTGCGGCTTTAACTGACATAAATCGACCAATCTAAAATCGATAAATTCCAACCAATTTTAAACGATTTTTCGTTACTTCTTTTGCAAATTTAACGATTTGCAGCGCTAATTCTCGAGTGGGTGAAATGATTAATGCTCGTGGTCCATTTGAAGACGATTGTAAATCGCCACAAAATGGATTTTTCAATTTCTCAAACATCGGAATCAAATAAGCTGCGGTTTTACCGCTCCCAGTGGGAGCCATAGCAACAACATTCCTACCGCTGATTATCAGTGGAATCGTCTTGACGATCGATTTGTAAATAACGGAATTATGAGCCGAAATAAATCACTTTATTTTGAATTGGTGTTGGACAAGAATAACCCTTACGGGCGATTCCTCGAAATAACTCATCACAGAGTTTGAAATGGAGAAACCCTTCTCCTTTGATTTGTTTTTTTTAACTCATTTAATTGTGAATTTGAAAAATTCAATTCACGTGCAAAAATGTATTATTAAAACAAATTTCGTTGTAATAATAATTTCGTTAAATTTATAAAAATAATTTTTCTATTTCTTACTTTTTAATTATCAAACATTGCGGATTTTTTCTTAAACATTCGTAAAAAATATTTAGAATGAAACTTTGTTTAATTTGCATTTTCGAAAATTATAAGTTTAAAAAAATAATTTTTTAATTAAAAAAATACAATTTTTATTTACCATAAAACAATAGAATTTTTTGTCGAAATTTTATCGTTTAAAAATCACAACATTTTCACATTTTATAACAATTGATTTGACATTCAAATTAGCAAATTTCATTGATGATAGTGTGCATCATAATTCAATATATTACTTCACTCTTAAAGAATATAACAGTGACGATTAAAATTTTGATATATGACAACATTTGTTACTAAAACTCAAAAAAATAATGAACGAGCGAAAACCGCTGTTGTTAAG
>MQRK01191962.1:384-12195 GCA_001938485.1 Girardia tigrina | reverse complement strand
ACTTTGATATTTCATTGTAAAATTACTTAATCACTTTCCTTCTATACAATCCTTATTTCCTCGCAGTATAAATTTGAGAATTAAAAACCAATTTTGATCCTGGAAATAGCCCGATCTATATTAATTTCATATTTTATGGCTGCCTTGTTAAAGCTCTTGTGGCAATGTTGTGGAGTTTCCTTATATTTTTCTTATTTTCCCGCAATATGAACTCATTATTAAAAGCAAGTTAACGTAAAATAAAGGTCCGAAAATGGTTCCAGAGCTTGAGTCTTGCAATTCTTAAATAAGTCCTGGACATCCTGCGTCTAATAAGGCACGAGAAGAAGTTATCAGCCTTTATCCTGGAGACGAATTTTGTTATAATACAACGCATGTACGATATAATATTTTAATATTAAATGTAATACGGCATAATTACGACAATAAAGTACTGTAACCTTCACCTGGTATCATAATGCGATAGATAAAATTTTGTAGTTGACGATTCCAATTTTGAGTTCATGGTTTATATATTTGTGGATCGGTCAATACAAAAGACCAATAATTGGGAGGCCATAACAATGATACAGTATAACTAAAGGCTAACTCAACTTTCATTCGTTATAACGAAAATAAACATTGGTTTGACAGAATAACTTCATGAGAAGGTTTGCGCTGTCTACAAAAGGTCCCAACGTCGACGGACACTATGCACAAAATTTGAGTACATTGACATTTAGAGTCAGATTTAAATAAATAAATAAAATCAGGATCTACCCCTCCAGAAGCTGAGCTACCAGTCGGGACATCCTCGTTACTGGTTAAGGACCCGAAGGCGCTCTAATGTTTGCACAATTCGTTGATGTAGACAAAGGAGTCGCGTCTGTTCCCCGTTGAGATGCAATTAGCTTAGTTTGATAGAGTTGCCGTTGAACTCTAATGGAAAACGGATGGGGGCTCAGAGTCATCAATAATGTTGTTTTGAGGGGGAGCACGACATAATAATCCATATTCAATTTAAAATAATTGATTGCCTAAATTTATGTTATAATTTTTATTAAGTGTCCGAATTATTTTGAATTTGAGAACAAATTTTTTAAAGCGAATAAAATTTTTATTAGTTAACTTTTTTATTTGATTTCTTCAAAATATTTTAGATTTGTATTTAGATTATCGTAAAATATCAAATTAATTCATTTATAATACAAATAAGCACATATTATTTATAATTTAAAATTTTTAATAAGAATTATTTTACGTGTCTGAAAACAAATGAATTTGGGCAGTATTTGTATATATTTGTGTTTATTTTAAAGATTAAGACCTACTTGATAATTTTAAAATGTATAATAATACCTAATACTAGTAGAATTATATATCAAAATAATCATAAGTAAATGAACGAACCCAGAAATGAAAAAAATCTAGTTATCAACTAGTTAAGTATACAAACTTTGTTGTGTTATATTTGTTAGGGTTCCGAAATATACATATGAACACTTTTGATAAAATTTTATAAAGGAAAATTTTTAAATAATTCTTTTAGTAAAATTATTAATTTCAAACAAAATAATATTTAGTTTAACAAAACTTGGAATTAAAAATTATAAATGTTTGTTTTACTTCATCAAAAATTATAAGTCTTTGTTTTACTTCATCAATTTTCAAGGCTGATGAAAACTTCTATATAAACAGCAGAAAATTTAGTTTTAGTTTGCCCAAAAATATCTGCAAGAAATTTACTCATAGAAGTCTCTGTAACAAGTAACGTAAATACAAAATTTATTTTATTTTTATTTTATTCTTTTAAAATATTGTTAAACCATAAGTATCCTGTATGGGAGAAAAAGGTTTATTCTAAAAGTACAATATCGTTCATTTTGGGAGATTCACAGCTTTTACTGTAATCTATTAACTCGCACAAAATATTGATTTGTGTTTGTATTCTGTCATCAAAAATTGAATTATTATTATTATTTTTGTCTTTTTAATTTTGTTATTTGAAATAAAGTTTCATAAAGAATTTGTGTTCATTATTCATATATTTAGGTTGGAAGTCCTTTCTGATTAATTGGAGTCAGATCAAAGATTAAAGAATAAATAATAGAGATTTACGATTATAGAATAAAGATAAAGATTAGTGTTTAAAAAGTGCTATTTAAATTAAAGATAATTTAATACCCAACATATTGACCCTTTCAGATCTCTATTCATGACTTTGTTGATGAGTAAAAAATATCATGTTGTGCGAAGCAGATCATGATGGACCACTTTTCTCTTAATGGATGTACAAATCGCCTCATTTAATTTTTATATTCAATGTCCTGACAACCCTTTCCAAGTAATTCAGATGGTAAAAAGGTATCAGAAATTTTATGGGGTCACATTATTGAATAAATGTATTAGCAACATCAAAATTTGAAGGTAAACATTTATTAACAACACAAACAGATTCTTTACAACCAATCTCAGTAAGCATCTTTCTTTGATTGATATAGTTTTTGTCTATCTATTCAAATCTGAAAACTAATTAATGGGACAAGTTTAATATTAACTTTTAATTTCTCAAAATTTTATTGGATAAAAATAATATAACTTCTCTCTACATTTTGAAGGAAAGAAAAGGGCAAATAAATAGTATGAAGTTTTATTTCTACGAAGTTCCTCAAGATTTCTCAATCTGGAAATTATAATTTAACAAAGGGGTTGTGAAGATATTTTTGCTTCATTAAAAAATTTGTTAGACAATTCTGACACACGAAAAAATATTCCAATGATCGCGTGTGACACGATCTCTGTGAATAGAGGATCGTCAAGTAAGATTGCGATTCTAATTCAAACAGAATTTCAAAGGCAAGAACTTCAAAACCTCAATATATTAGTTTTCAACACCACCTACTTGATCTGACTATTAGTCATTTGTTTGAATCAGTTTCCATGAAACATGAATTTCTTCAGCAAAGATACAGAAAAGAAGTTAAATTTCATTCATTGAAAGCACCGGTTAGAAGGAAAATTTCGAATTCCTCTGTGGTTTGTGCGAAGCGTTTAAATTTCATGAGAAGTCAACTAAATTTCCAATTTCAAAATGGCAAAAACTTCCCTCACTACATAACACCAGATGGAAATCCAGGGGGACATTTACTCTAATAGCCTTTCCCTTCTGCCTACATAAACGGATCAGCAAAGGAATGTTTGCAATTTCATTTCCACGGAATCGGCTTCTAACTGGTTTTCCAGTCAACAATTCCGAGATATATATGACGTGCTGCAATCTGCTATTTCAACACTTGGATGCCAGAAAACATCGAACTACTTCAGACCCCATTTGATTAAGGAAAAATCAATTTAAGATGTTCTTTGATCTAATATTGTCGCTAAGAGAGCCTTGAAGAAGATAGAAGATATATTTGTGAAGAACAAGTGACAAATACCAAGATCTAAAGTTAATTAAAACTGATGTACTTTGAATGATAAATATTATTCTGAACTGCTGTCTTAATTTCTTTTCCTTTAACGGGTCACGAAGCTTGTATAAAATTCCAAAATACCGCGATAATTTTTGTTAATTTTACATAAAATTCCATCGTTTCAAACCACATGCGCTAAATTCTAAATATTGTAATATCCACAGTGTACACAGGGGAGCACGTAACGCTAAAACAGCAATAATTAAATGTACAAGTATTGTTACGCGATCCGAAAGAAAAACAATTACCCCAGATGAACGTGTTAAATTAATACATTTTGATAGTTTATAAAATGTAATAATTCCGGAGTTTACGAACAGACAATGTCGCATAACCATAATGTTACAAAACGGAGATTGCGATGATCCCAAATCAAATGATTAGAAGCATTATTTAACAAACCGATGCTTTAATCCGCACCACTATTTAATTTAAGATAAACATGTTTATTTAGTTAAAATAAAAAAAAAGATCATTAAATTTTAATTAATTACATTTTATTTATACCAGTCTTTCTCAAACTATGGTGCTCGGATCTCAAGGGGTCCACGAAATGAAATGCTAAATTTTATAAAAAATTCCTGCTGGTTAATATTTTATTTAGACCAAATAAAATAAATCCATATAATAAAAACGATTATGTCATATGAATTTATTATAATACTATATTATTTGCTAAAATCGTACTCTTTCTTTTAATAATTAAAAGACGTTTTTTATTCGGCAATATATATATTCGCCATTCTGAAACCAAGGTATAATCCAAGTTTTCGAATAAATCAATTTATCGAATGAATCATCCAATGAGATAATATTGATAATAATAAAGGTGAAGCATAAACAGCAAAGAAAATAAAAATAACAAAAGGACGAAAATAAAACAATGAATACTTAAAACTTGGATGTACGTATGTAAATGATATTGAAAAACTTCTTTCTGTTATATGTCAGGAAATATTGTCGAACGATGTAATGAAACCATCTAAATTTTAAAGACTATTAGAAACTATTCATAAAAATTACGTAGAGAATACTTTGTTTTATTCAACTAAAATTAAAAGAATTCAAACAAAGCAAAAAAGTTATTAAACACACGTGTCGACATAAAAAAGACAAAATTTCGATTTGAATTTTATAATAATATCCTCGGATATTCAGTGGATGCTCTGATATAGAGTCGCTGTGTAGTGCATATTTATCATATATAGAGAGTTATCAGGCAGCTGGTGCATTTGCCGCGACTGTGTTATTTGGATTTGTTGTCCCCGCATTTGACACCAATGGGTTATTTTCACCGTTGTTGTGTTTTCTCCAAATCGTGGCGGAATATTTGACGTTGGAGATTATACACATTTTTGTAAGGTTTTTTTTCGTGACATCAGAGAGGTTGAGTTTACTGAGCAGGGTGTCATTGTCATGGGGCCAAGACCCTAAGCAACCCACGACAATGACGCCCAAGATTACAGTTCAACGTTTATGAGCAGCTATAGCTTCCTTTAGATTTTTGTAATTTTTCTTCTTGTCATCCTTAGCTGTTTGTAGTGCTTTCGCCGTGTCAAAGGGGGTTTTATATCAATGAGCCACAGGTTCTTTTTCCCATGGTTGTATATTTGAAGATCAATCCGGTTCTTAGACACAGACCATTTAGCTTCGCTATCCATTTTGATTTTCAGAATTGGCTTTTCTGTTAGCAGAGTATCCCTGGAAATATGTGCAACTGCGTTATGTCTTGCTTGTATCAGAGTGCCATTGCGTTTACACCAACAGAAAATGTGGATTTGAGTTTCTACATCCTTTCCACATGCTCTACACATAAAATATATTTATTGCATCTTATGAAGTATCATTGTTAATAGCTCAATATGGACTTTCTCATACCATTGCTGAAAAATTTCTCCTACCAGTTGCAAAAAATGGTTTTCAAAATGGCGAATGATAAAATAGCAAACGATTTGAATTTAATTCTAATGAGATTTTCTGATAAAATTGTTTTTAACTTTCTTTAAAATGATAGTAAATACGAACAATTTTAATAAAAATATTGAAATGGGGTCCGCAAAAAGAATAATTATTATGCAAGGGGTCCACTATTCTAAATGTTTGGGAAGCACTGATATAATCAATATAATTTTGTTCACAGACAATAATAAAATAATTATTTTCATTTTTATTATGCAAAGAAACGGTACAAGTCTCATCTAAGACAATCAGATACAGATTCCTTTACAATCACAACACTTCCTACTTATTGAAGATTGACACAGAGATGTACATTCATTGTTTTTTTCAAATAAATGTCTTCATTTTATTTATTTATTAAAACAATGTAAACTGTTTATTTGAAATAAAGACTATAAATTTAATATTTTTTTGATTTAATTATAACCTATAATAACAGATTAAATATTTCTGTAAGCTACAAGTTCCTGCGTTTTTTATAATAGAAAAATACTATTTATGCGTGTGCAGTTAAAATTAAAAAAAACATAAACTAAATATTTAAAAACTCAAAAATTATTCCTTAAAATTGGATTCTATTGTTCAAACAATATAATCTATTTATCTATGAGCTAGTTGTGGAATTCAATGATGATAAAAATTCACTTTAGCATTATCCAATGTTGTGGCCTCAAACAGTTCGCTTTAGACCAGAAAAGTTAGAAATCTGATGACCTAAAACTATGTACTAGTTGTGGCATAACTTCGATGTCTTTTAGTTCTCTGATCTTCTCATCTGTCTGTCTATCAATATGAGGTCCGGCATTAGCATGTTGCAGGATAACATGTTTTCTGTTAACTAAAGAAATGTATTTCCGTCGAAACTCTGTAAACATTGTGTCCAGTTGAGAAAAAAAATCGTTTTGATTTCTTCCTAATTTAGAATCATCTCCAAATAAATTACACCTTTTCAAGTCTATAAAATGCACAAAATAACCTTTCTGGAAAACCTTCCTAGTTGAGCCACTCGTCTGCCAGTTATCCTGCATCCAACCACTGATTCTGTTGGTAGGATTACTGAAATAAATTCAATTCTCATCACTGGTCACAATTCGGTGTGAAATGTGTTCATCACTAAGATTTTGAAACAGTTTTGGTCAAATTTCCACATAATGTCAAGCTTTGGCTTAAGTGTGTCACTTTGCGACATTGTTTGTTGATCTGACAAATTGTATTCTTTTTACCAGACATAAAATACATGTCTACAGTTAAATCTCCAGGTTTTACTTCAGGATTCATAATAACAAGTGGAATTTATTAATTATTTACAATCTTTTTAGAATACTTAAACAAATAATAATCACATCTTTCCCCTCTTTTATAATTCGTTATTTATTTTCTTAATCCACTCAATTCTTCGACGAATTATGTTTTCATCTTTCAAATTCTGTAGTTCCAATTAGTGTGGTGATATATATCTTAAAATTTGGTACGGTTCATCGAATGGGAGAGTGTCCTTTCTCAGTTTTGTAGGATCTTATTTTACAAAGACTTTCTGACCATCCTCGAAATGTCGATTTGGTCTCTTTTCTCTCTCCCAATTTTCCATTCGTCTTGCCACTTTCTCTAAATTTTCTCTTACCTTCATCTTGATCACGTTGCTCTCTTCCGTTTTAGCTATTCTTGCTGCCGCATGTAAGTTTATTTTTCTACCAAACACAACTTCGAAGGGCGAATATCCGGTCGTACTCTGAACTGTTGCATTTAGACAGAATTCTATCTTCGGAACAATTTGCCACCATGATCATTTGTCTGTGTCTCCTCTGCTTGTTACTATCATGTCTCTCACTGTTCGAATAGTTCTTTCTGCCAACCCGTTTGATTGATGTTGAAATGGGCTACTAAATCTTTGTTCGATTCCATATTTCCTGCAAAAATCTTTAAATTTTCCGCCAGTAAAACATTTTCCATTGTCTGTTAATATTGTTTTTGGCTTCCCATATCTATATATCCATTTTAACAATACGCATTGAACTATGGTGTCTTCGTTTTGAGTTCTAATCTCTTTCAAAGAGACCAATTTCGAAAACTGGTCCACCATGACCAAGAGATATGGGTACATGCTATTCTTGTCACCCACTTATGCGATATCCATCACGACTTGCTGTAAAAACTCGTCACTTCTTATTGGAATCAACTTCTTTTTTGTTTTTTCACTTGGAATTTTTCTGCGTATACATTCCTGAAATTCTCCTATAACGATTTCCACCTCTTTCGCTAAATCTGGTAGAATAAAATGATTTTGGATATACTTCTTTGTCTTTTTGATACCTACATGACATAAATCTCTGTGTATTTTCCTGATGAAGTCTCTTCTAATTTGCTTCGGAACCAATGGTAACACACAATTTCCTTCTTGCCTACCCCACAAACCATTCTGATAAACTAATTGGTCCTTTAGTTGTAATAAATCCTTGGTGATATCATTCTTTTCACCATCTGCCATCTCCTGTATTTGTTTCAACTGGTTCAACTCTGAGCACTTTTCTTGTTTGTCTTTTATCCATTGAATTGTAGACTGAATCACAACTGTATTGATGCGTTTAATCCTTGCTCTTGTTGATTTTGGTTCCTCGTGTTTTGTTTTACATTGTGCACAAACGTCGTCGTATAGCCGTGATAATCCATCTGCATTTCCATGTTCGTTACCTTTTCTATACTTCAAGTAGAAGTCAAAATCCACTGTGTTTGCTAACCATGTCTGGAATTGAGGAGTTATTGGTTTGGAAGTACTCTTCATATACACCAGTGCTTTATGATCAGTTTTTGCTGTAAATCGCTTGCCATATAAATATTGTTTGAAATGTAACATGAACTCTTGTAAAGCTAATAGTCCTTTCTTGTCACACAATACCCTTTTTCATGTGTGGTTAAAGTCATCGATGTATACGCGATTACTACTTCTTTCTCTTCTGATATCTGACTAAGAACTGCTCCTATCGATCCGAATGATGCATCTGTGTCTAAGATGAAATTATTATTCGGGTTCACAAATGCTAATATTGGTGCACCACATAACTTTTGCTTCAATTCGTTAAAACTTCTGTTGCACTCGTCTGACCAAAATATTTCTTTACATTTTCCGCTGCATGCACTGTGCAACGGTGCTGCTAATTCTGCGTAATTCTTGATAAATCGTCGATAGTAGTTACACAGATCTAAAATATAAATATGCTCGTAAATTTTGAGTACACTTTGGAATCGGAAAATTTTGAATTTCTGCCACTTTCAATTTATTTGTTGAGATACCTTCTTTGTTAATTGTATGTCCCAGAAATACCAGCTCCCAAACTCCGAATTTGCATTTGTCTGGATTGACTTTTAAACCTGCTTTCTTCAGTCTATTCAGTACTTCTTCTAATAGTTTCATATAATCCTTCATTGATTTTCAGTAAAAATCATCTAGGTATATTACTACTCCAGAGAAAAGTAAATCTTCAAATAATGAATTCATTATTTTCTGAAACGTTCCGGGTGCTGTTGAAAGTCCAAACGGTACACGGTTAAAACAATACTGCTGTGTTCTTGTGCAAAACACAGTCTTTTCTTGAGAACTTTCATCCAATGTTACTTGATGGTATGCTTTGCCTAGATCTATACTGGAAAAAAATCTGGAGCCACCCAGAGCATCCATTAACATTTGGCTGTCTGCCATTGGAAAGGAAACTTTCTTTGATACATCATTCAATTTTCTGAAATCTAAGCAAATTCGAATACCTCCATCTTTCTTTGGCGTAATGACTAACGGGGAGTTCCATTCACTTTTACATTTCCGAATTATTCCTGCCTTTTCTAATCTTTTCAAAAATCCTTCGATTTGACTTTCTAAATGAATCGATTGCCTTCTTGGATTCAGAAAAATCGGTTTACCTTCTGTTTTAATTTTATGGACAACAATATCCATAAATCCCAGATCATATTCATGTTTCATGAAAACATCATCATATCGTTTCACAAGGTCTTCCAGTCGTTTGTTTTGCTCTTGCAGTTTCATATCTTTCTCCACTATCACATCTGACTTCTTGGTAGTTTTTTCAAGTTTGATTCCGAATTTATGCATGACATTAAGACCTCCAATGACTGCCGGTCGGATTGCTTTCACCACTAAAAAATCTACCTCATGGTACTCTTGTTTTCATTTCAACTTCACTGTCATTTTTCCCAAACACTTATGGCCTTCTGAAAACGCTCCATGTAGTATAATTGGGCTCTTTTCTAATCTGGGTTGTCCGATTTCCAACCAAACCTTCTCACTAATGACTGAAAAACCCGCTCCACTATCCCACAACATTAACACATTGTGATTGTTCGGCTTAACATCGCTCCACCATCTATCATCTAACCCCTCTACTATCTCTGCAATTCGATTTTTTGGATATTTTATGCCGCCTCCACAAACGAAATGCTCACCATGGAGTCTCTGGCGTTTAAATCATCTTCGTATTCATCTTTATATGATACGATATCCACGTTGTCTTCATTGTACACGTCTTTGATGTATACTTCATTAACATTCTTAATATGATGACAGTTTCTGAACCTTGTTCACTTTTCCCACAGATTAAACAACTATTATTTAAAGGACAATCTTTCCTCAAATGCCAATCTTTTCCACAGCAATAACAATCCACTCTAGTTAAATGCTCCTCTTCTGGAGTCGGAAGTCTCTTTATTTTGCAATATAACTTCCTTGCTTCGTACCAGGCCGAATGCACCGGGCGATTATATTGTTGTTTATCTTCCGACATTCTACTGGATCCTTTCTCATTACTTTTATTAAATCTTTCCGATGGTATTCTACGTTCCGTTCTTAATGTTGGTTGTCTATCGTTTGATTCATTAAATCGAGCTGTATTTCTATTATGTTCAGGATTCTCATATCTTCTAACTTGATATTTGTCTTTCTTTGCCATTTCTGCATACGATGTTTTGACGGCTAAAACATCATTTCTTTCTTTCTTTGATATGTTGTCCTCATAAATCTTAGCTTCTGCTCTCATTTCGTCCACCGGTATGTTAGGTTTGAAAACAAATCGATCCTTCAGAACTTGAGATTTTATCCGCTTTTTCAAAAGTTCATTCAAAATTTCTTCATCGCTGTGTTTCCTAAAATTTTCAATTGTTTTCCGAACCCTTAATTCAAATGTGTTACGTTCGAGATCCTTAACTGCCCAATAACACCGCCACCCCACACGCCAGAAAACTTAAAGAGAAGATAAAGTTGGATATAGTCTAGCTCGACTATAAACTAGCAGTGTTAAGTAGGTCCCAGAGCATGTGGAGTGATGGACGAGACTGAGAAGCCGCTACCCTTTTTGAGATGATTTTCGAATTAGCTAAAAATAGAATAATTAAATAAAAACCTGTAAAGTTCGTTAAAGCCCACCCGAAAGAGATAAGAGCCGGAAAAATGAACCAGGGGTAGTTCACTCATAATAGGTTGGCCCTAGCCTCGAGAATCCCCGAAGAACGCGTTGTGAAACCCTAGGCGGACCTTTAAAAAAACTAAAAGAGTGAAATAGAATTAGATTAATTAAGAGAAAATTGATTAACAAACCATGAATCACGAGATTGTACCCTGATGAACAAATGTCGGTTCGTGAACATCCTGAATAAACAACGATGATCAGTTGATGTGAAAATTACGAAAGTTACCTGGTCGGATAGCCAGTCGCGCAACGTCCTTTCACCTCCCCGTTCTACTTTGTGCACATCGACCGATATACAATCAGGAATCCGACAGCGCATCCGTGAATCGAGGATGTTGCAACCTCTCCTGTAATTATAATAATTAATAGTCGCATTGAAAACAAACGAGTGAATTGACCTCAGCATTTAAGTTATTTTAGCGAATTGTTCTGCAGTAATGAACCGTGAATCGTAGACGATAACAGGAAACACCCCCCTTTTATAAACTGTCGTAGAACAGCAGGTGAATCCCGACGATCCAAATTGTTTACAGTCAGATGTCGAGGAGATGTATACACTAAACGATCAATTCACCAGACGATGTGCACATCCGGAGAGTATATATGCTTGACGGAGTGCGCACATAGCCAGACACGAAAAAACAACCGACATAAACACAAAGACACAAATTACAAATTAAAAGTTTAGGATTGAAAATTTCACAATTATTTTGACGATTCATTTTACGATTAATTTTGAAAATTAAATTTAAAATTTACCGACTGCCAATTCAACTAGTTTAATTGCCGATTTGTGGAAAAGAAGAAAATATAACAAATCTTGATTATATCAAGTCAATTATTGCTATCAGTATTTGTCGATTTATTGGAAGGTAAACCCTATTTTAGTTAGTAGGGAGAAAATGGGCATTCGGCCTACACCCCCCCCCCTA
>MQRK01191959.1:910-11028 GCA_001938485.1 Girardia tigrina | reverse complement strand
TCTGAACTTCTGGAAATTACAGAGATATAAGTTCTCCTTACAAAAGTTTGTAACAATCTAAGTGTGCTAAGAATTGATCGTATAGTAGTTAAAATTTACCCCGACAATAATGGGTAACAAAAAACCGGAGATAGGAAAAAAGAGACCACGTAAAATTAAATAAATTAAGTAAATTATAGAAAAGTTATTAAATTCAAGTAAATTTAAGAAAAATAAAAAAAAATCAAGTAAATTTTATAATAATTTTTTTGTGTTTCAGAAAGTTATCAATATTTAAAATTCAGATTTAATCACATACATAATAATCGTATACAAAACAAATTATATTTAAAGCTATTTTACAATTGAATATGAAAGATAAAATTAATCGAATTAAACTTAATTGTTTAAATATATTTTACTTTAATTTTTTAATTTTTCTAAAATTTACTTCAATTTAATAATTGTATGTGGTGTCTTTTTCCGGGAATTTAAAGAACCTGAGTGGGAAAAAAATGGGATCCTGGTTCAAATTAAACACAGGTAAGGGTAATGAATAAAATATAATTTTAAAAAAAATTGACAAATTCAATCGTAGAAAATGGAGACATTCGTAACTTGAAAATTCTTAATTTAGTTTATTAATTAAAAAATACATCATCCAATCAGTTTCGTTTCAACTAATACAAATATATGTAGTTAAATAATTATATATTTCTGCTAACAATAAACAGATGCTTGTAACAGATTAATTATTGTGAAAGGTCAGTTTGTAATTAAATTGATTGCTAACAAATATATTAAAAATGATCTTAAATGTTCATAAACTAATAAATGTTCTTTCGATCAAGAACATCTATGGTAAACATCTTTTCAATACGAAGGTTATAAAAGATGAATGTGGGACTTTGTTGGGTGAATCGAAATAATTTTATTGATTTTATTTTTGTAAATTTGTAAATAATTAAAATCAAATTAATGTTTAAAAATGACTATTAAAATATTTTATTTAAGCTAATAAAATTTAAATTAAATATTTTAAATAAAATAATTTTCTCAAGTATAGTTCAGATTATAAAGAGATATTGAAAATTGAGTGATGGATTATAGTGAAAGCAATACTATTGATCATCATAAAGATGATAAAAAATGTGAATGTAATAAATGTTCTGTCAAATATGTGAGTTCTCTTAACACTAATAGAATAAAAGGAATTAACTATCAGATTCATCCTTATGAGACAAAAATTACGTAAGGCCTTTTATAGATTTACACGACTAGCACTTCTGTTATAGACGAAAACGTTTGCAAGCTATTATGACCCATCAGTTATGGGTTACAATACCAACTGCTAAAACATCCTAAAATATCAAAACTGACTCATCTTCAAAAATACAAGTTTAGTTTTGTCATCTTACTATGGATGAAGAAAATAATTAAACTGTTTTAACTCATTGTATATTGTAACTGATTATTTGACAGTAGATAATTTAAAGTAAAATAATGAAAGTTTATTAAAATATTATTTTACAAATCAAATAATTATAATTTGATTTTCATTATTTTCAAAAATTAAATTTTAATTTTGCTAATTTTGAAAACAAATCCTTAATTGTTATATATTATTTTAATATTAAATTTCATTGTGTTAACCGTGAACATTAAACTCAGGAATGTGAAAATGACGATTTAGAGTAGAACGTTTTGGGAAATCAAAAAAAGCTAATGGTTGTTTCCGTTGGTGTAATTACAAAAGTGTATAATTTATACAGTCAGAAAATTTTGAAAAAGAAAGGAGTGTCGTTAGACAGCTTTGGGATAATAGGAATTTGAAGGCGCTTGAAGCTTATGATACGGATGAACTGCGATCTCCTATCAAATTGCTCGCGATCGACCGTTTGCCCACCACTGGCTTATACCGAAAAATTAAATTTTTAATTATTTTCGAAAAATGAGATTTTCACAACGGAAACCCTTTCTAATGAAGAGACATTATAAATTAAGGTTTGTTTAAGCCAGAAAATATATCTAAATATGAAATGAAAAGTATATTAACCAATTATATATTAATGTATATTAACTGATGAAACTAAAGCATCTTGATAAGGTGAATCTTGTGAAACAATAAGGTTAAGATTTTCGGTATAAGCCAGTGGTGGGCAAACGGTCGATCGCGAGCAATTTGATAGGAGATCGCAGACGTTTTTTCAGATAAATTAAAAATATTTAACAATAGATTTGCCTGAGTAAAAAGAATCGTAAAAATAAAATTGAAATACACAAATTTTCATTAAGATTGTAACTTAAGACTGAAAATTTAATGTTAAATTAAAATACATTTAAAGTTTAAATTAATGGTAATTAACATGAAATGATTGGATTTAGTTTGAATATTCAAAAATTTGGTGTTGATTCATGTATTAAAATTAACCGCACAGCATCTTATACTTGAAAAGTCTTCGCAACAATCTAGGTTAGCCACTGAATCATTTTATGTGATCTCCTATGTTTTGGGAAAACATACAAAGTCTTATCGTGATGGAAGCTTTCCTCGAGAACAGTGAAAAATTATTCAACAACTTTAAAAATAATAACAAATTCTTAATGCAATTAAAGATTTGCAACTTTCTCGCTGATGAAATTGGAATACCATGCGTCAACATTCAAAAATTAATTACACTTACCTTGTACAATTATTATGTAATTTTAAAATAAAATTAATAAACATAGTGTGTATTAAGAACATTTAGACAAGTCTCATTTGAATTTTTATTGCAATCACATTTAGATTCATTATGACTCTCAGAAGGTCTTTCATCGTTTGTCATCGTTCTAATTGGTTTTCTTATTTCTGTTTTTAATCATGATTATTCGAACAATTTTCTAAGTCATTTTTTTAAAATATGAAAATATTAATATTATATATTAATAATTATTAAAATATTAATTAAAAAAATAATAATTTTAACCATTTCTCAACAAAACTCAAAATAATAAAAATGTCATCAAATTATTAAAAATGCATTTAATTTAAATTTAACCAAAAAAATATTAAACTTAATTTTAATTGTTAAATTAAAAATATGAACTTATACAATGATTATTTTAATTATGTTCAAACAGTCAATCACTTTAAATTTAAATAAAAATACTAATACCAATTTCCATATGGGTGGGAGAATCACCATTCTTAATTCAACATACTTAAATCAACATACAGCATCACTACATTTACACATTTAAACAATTTGAAATATTCCTCACACTGTGTTATGTTTTCTCATTTCTGAAAGAGTCGATCGCAGTTAAGTAATAAAAATTTTAGTCCATCATACAACGTTTAAATGTGCCCACCCCTGGTATACGCTAATGAAAAACCCACTTTTTGTCAGTAAACTACGAAAAATTCATCTCCTGTAATCCTTTGGGATTCTTCCTGGTCGTATAAAGTTGATTAAATCATCTGAAAATGTTAATATGGTTGTTAAAATCAGTACTGTACAGGAGCCCATTGACACAGAGAAAAGAACGTTAAAGAATAGATGAAAGTAAAGGATGGCCAGTTCTGGATCAGCACGCCCAAACCAATTGAGAACTATTGGTTCTTATAAAAAAGAATTCAAGTAATTATTGTTTTAAAATTTGGATTTAATATACACTAACATTTTAAAAAATTTTTAAGAAAATTTCCTAACAATCATTTCGTCAATTTAGATAATTTGGTGCCAAAGCGACTTTCTTAAGTGACTAAGTGTCTCACGTCGGTTCTATTTCATAAAAATTGATAACATCTTACATGTAATCCTAATTGAATGTGTTTATGTGACATTATGGTGAAAATATGTTTGAATAAACAAGTTTTAATGACTCTTTTAGCACTACCACTCAAGGCAATAGTTAGTACACGGTATAATCAAATAATTAGTAGAGTAATAATAATATTAAAAATTATAATTATTATATTATTACTTTGGATCCAATAGTCTGATTTCTGATCTTTCCATCATGCAAGGAGTTCGGAAGAGGTGATCCCGATCGTTTGCGATTGGATTTCGGTGATATGAGTTGAATTTTGGATTGGTTTGTATTTACTCTTGAATTATTTATGCTGGAAGTGAGAGCGAGTCGAATATTATTGTTACTGTTCGTTGAAACCGAATACGAATGAAGAGGTATTTTAACCGGTAAACTTTTTGAACACCTTTGTGTATCGTTTTGTAAAGACAGATTTCGATTATTTGAAAGGTCTTGAATCACAGTTGAAGTACATAAGTCTGACATATTTAGTGTTGGTATTGAAGCGAAATTATTAATACTTTTAGATGGAGAGATTATGCTGATGGATTGTTTGTTAAGGTTGTTTTGGGTACCCCCAGATGATACAGATCCCGTGGTGATTGGCCTAATTGTTTGATGTTGTTGTTTATTACCTAGAAAGCATTTATATTTTAAACATTTTTTAGAAATTTGAAATTTTATATTTGCTTGGAAAGATACACCTTCAGTTTTATTAATGTGAAATCCCTATTAAACTAGTTTGATTACTGGCTAATGCAATGTAAAATATTGAAAACAATATTATTTTTTAGTAAAAACTTCTGATTTTGTTTATTGAAGAAAAAATTACTAGATTCAATGATAGATGTCGCTTATTCCTATATATTGAATATATAATAAATGTATCATATATATCGGAGCAAAATTAAAATTTTAAAAAATCAAAAATTCGGGTAAATTTAAAAAAAATGAAATATTCAAGTAAAATATAGAAAAAAAGTGAAAAATTCAAGTAAATTGTAGAAAAAAATCCGTAAAATTAAAAATTCGAGTAAATTTTAGAAAAAAATGAAAAACTCAATTTAAAGTATTATTTAAAATATTTAACTTAAAGTTTTTAACTTGATTTTAATGTTAAATAATATTTATTTATTTAAATCTCGATCAGCGAAATGAGAATTAACTAATTCCTCGTACTCAAAAAATTTAGTCAGATTGTTTGTTTATATTTCTTCTATTATTTTATATTTTATTATGTGAAATTTTTTTCTAAATTTTACTTGAATTTTTCATTTTTTTAAAATTTACCCAATTTTTTCTGAATTTAAAGGGTTAAGAACAAAAGAATGTCTTATACTTATTAAATAAGTATACAATTATAAATTACCTTGTGTAGGAGCGTGTATGTGCGAGAGGGAGTGAGAGTGGGTGGAATAGCAGTGAGTGTATTTTTTAATGAACTCATGCTTTACCTATAAATAGTCAAAGTTTTGGGTGTACATCTACAAAAGGTGGGTGTACATTGTACACCAAAAATAGCCTTAAAAAAACCATGGTTAGGATAATTGAGACGTCTTTTATATAATTGTGATTCAATCGTCAGTAACGTCTACACACGATTGGCATTGTAAAATAACCTGTTAGTGCAATGATTAGTAATGTAGAACAAACAAAAGATCATTCTACCCACAGATGAAGGATTGCTGATTTATATAAAGTATATTCTAAATCCTTCTAAAAAGCATGACTTCTTAATACAGTTTACCAGAAAAAGTATCGATAATCCTCTAAATTATAAATTCAAAAAAAAATCAAGGTCGACTTTAAATTGTTATAAATTCGAATCAACATCATCGAATTCTATTATTTTCGTACGATAAAGAACGGAGAACAGCTACGAAAATAATGTCGTCATTCATTAATTCAATCTGCTTTTTAAATGATAGATTCGGACACAATTTATAAAAACTTAATTTCTTTAAAGTCGTTCTATCTCGAATTCGTTGTAAATATGTCGAATAAGATTTTTAATTCTGATAAAGAAAACCGGACCATATGTTTCGAAAAATAAACTGGACAATAACTTTATAAATTTCTGTTAAAATGACTTCTTTTACTATATTTCTTGTTCTTCTCAATGATTGTTGATGTTAATTATTTGAGGATCAGAAAAGTGTGATGTATCGAATGAATCTATTATTGTTGAAATAGCGGGGCTACACGAAATATAAATTTATCCACAACAGTTGATATACTTGAGCCATGCATTGAACAAAAAACACCATATTTCAGCTATAAGCAGCGTAAAGGGACTTTGCTGTACGAATGTGCTCAACAAAATGTTGCAAAACAAATAAAGAGTACGTTAGAAACACTTAAAAGGAAGTTCTGCCACAAAAACTATTTCTAAAGGAATTCATAAGTTGACTGGAAGATGGTCGAAATGGAAATATATTGAATAAAATAAGATTTACTAATAGAAACAAACGGATTTTTGTGAAATAAATCCAAAAAACTAAAATAAAAAACTAAAAAGATTTGAATATTTTTATTCTTTTAAAATTCCAGAAATCATTATTGTCATTTTCTTGGTGTTAATATTTCAATTAATGAACTTAAATGGTCATTTTTCGGTTCAATATTTATTATTACTTTATAAAAAAATAATTTTATTTTATTAACGTTTAATCGAATGTGTAATAAATTTAATAAAAATATAAAATAATATTAATAATAAATTCAAAAATTTTCTTTTATAAAAATGTCTTTTAAACGTTAATAGAAATTTATCTTTATAAATTATTTATTTATTAATATTTCAAAATATTTATTATTTGTTTAATTTATTGGATAAATTGAATTAAGATAAACATTTACAGAAATAATTTATCGGATGAAACACTCTACTCATAAATATTAAATAAATTATAAATGATTTTTTTCATAATTAAACTGTCGTAAATGTGTTTATAATGACAATTAATACGAATAGATCGATCATAATTAGTAAAGAATTATTTATATAACACTGTGAGAATTCGCGTGTTTTAATTTTAAACATCTTTAAACAACATTGATTAAAAAAATAATAAAATTTCATTAACGTTAATGAAAATTATTAATATAAAAAATAGAATATTTACATTATTATTATTATTATTAATTGTTATTAAATAGGCAAATAAGATTTATTCCAAACATCTTTTAAAAAAATTCCTCTCTTCTTATTAAATTAAGTATTTTATTGATTTAATTTTTAAAAAATTATTTTTTTATTTTATATATTTTCCTATTTTATTTATTGTTCAAAAATTTTTTCTGAAAATAAAAAAACATTGTTATTTCTGAAATAAAAATTATTTATCGAATTAATATAATTGAAATCTGATAAACACAAAATAAACAAATCAATAATTTAATAAAATATTATTTAAATAATATCAATTTTTCAAAATAATTTATAAAATGATTGTGAGGAACGGTTGGAATACTTGTCATCTTGTGTTTTCAAATGTTGTGTTGATTTGGAAGTATGTATTTCCTACCAAAATGACTAATTGTTTTTTATTCTTAATATTTGAAACTAGGATAATGTTGCTCAAGTCGTACCACAAGCATTTTGCACAAACTACGGCGACAACAGCATATACGTCGTCAATTAAATCTACATCTGAGTGAGTTAAGTTGTATGACATATTACTATTTACCGTAAGCAAGTCACGTTGTAAATTCTCTCATCAAGTAAGTAATTTTCTTATAATTTTCAGGATGTGTATGGTAGTTCATCTTGTAAGAAAAATTATGTTTCATATTAAACATAACGTCAGTAGAATTTACCTCATCATTTGGTCGAAACGAAATCCTATTAATTTTATTCAATATTAAGTGATGTTTAGTTTGAAATTTTAGTCGAACCTGTATAAGTTTCCGGCAAATATAATGGGGCAAACAAACGAAACGCAATAATTAATAAGAAGGAATTAATATCAAAATTTAAAAAGAAGAAATTTAATGCTTGAAATGCAAATTATGGGTGCACGATATATGTGGTGGGGTTAACAAGAGAACAAAAAGATTTGTGTGTAATGATTGTGCTAATTGAATAGTGTGTATGTATCTGTAAATATATTAATAAAAAATAAGTTTAAATTATTATTGTTTAATTGAAATCTTGATACGATTTGGGCTAAAGGTTGTATGACTTCAGAAACAAGTTGACTTTGTTGTACCGAAGTAAGTTATTAAAAATTAAGTTCATTAAGTGAAACCATATATAATTTTCTAATTTAGTTATAATACCTAATACAATATTAACAAAGTGTTGAGTAGCACATTTAATTTCTAATTATTTATTAAATCTTAATTTAATTTGTTTGGATCTATTATTTTTTTCATTATTGAAAGTTTATTCTGTTTGTCTTCTTTTCTTTCCATGTGATCTTCAGCATTCTCCTGTAGCACTTCATTTCAAACGCTTTAAGTCTATCCATGTTCTTACGGATATTTTAATCCACGTTATTCTTGTTTTTATTCTTTTTTTATTTTCTTTTTGACCTTAGCTGTTGAGCAGTGAGTGCACCCAATTAAGCACATGTTTGAATGTTTAAATTTCATTATAAAATTTGAATCAATAAATTTAATTAACCTTTTGTGAAAATATTTTAATTTCATTTTAATTCATTATAATTCAATATATATATGCTACTTTGTTTTACAGGGTGTGGAAATAGTAGAAGATTTTGTAAAAGAATTGTTCGGATGACTTGTGTAAATATGCCGTACGAATTAGTTAAAGAAAAATCGGGTTAAAATATCCGTAAAAGCAATAAAAGATGTTTTACTAATAGAGTATCTTTGCATCCACTTCAATGACAAAACTTAGGAAAATGATTTGAATGCAATGATTTTGATGTTTAGTGATAAATTATAAAAGGACCAACGATTTGTGTAGAGTGTACAATATACTGTAACAGTAAAAAAAGAGTTGATTTCAATGAGTTTGCTCGACTTGTTGATGGCTCTATGGCTAAAACATATACTGTTCAAGAATTTTATTTTATGAAGATGCCGTTTAAGAAATGAAGACCAAAATCAATTAAAGCGTTCTAGAATTCTCTAACAGTTGCGATATGATAGCGCCCATCGATAAATACGGATTCGAATCGTATGGATATGTACGGTCTTCGATGGATAATCCGCTGTTTATTTTTTATACTTTATACTTATAACTAACTTAGTTTCTAGCAATAATGTAATAAAATAATAATTTTCTATAAAATAAATATAATTACTGAGGCTCTACTATGACAGAAAATGGGGGAACCGAAGAAGAAATCAGAAGCCGGATTGGAATTGCAACAAACACAATGATTAAGCTTAGCACATTTTTTAACTTCAAAGAAATCAACATCAAAAGCAGAATAAAGAGTTGGACAATAAATCAGAAGAGCATTGTTGACTTAAAGCGTTTGAAATGAAGTGATAAAGGAGAATGCTTAAGATCACGTGGAAAGAAAAGAAGGCAAACGGAATAAACTTTCAATAATGAAAAATATAATAAATCAAAACAAAGTATTATATTTAAAAATATTTATTTAATTGAAGTATTATAATTATTAAAAAAATATCATTTTAAATTATTTTTCTTAATTGAAAATCTTGAAATATGTGATTTAATTAAGAAACAAAAGAGTTTATCTGGAGGAGAGTGACAGAAATACTAGATAAAAGAACGGAATCAATAGAAGAGACCATCAAGAGAAGGAAGCTGAAATTCTACGGGCATCAGATAAGAAAACAAGCACTAGCGAAGGTTATGATTGAAGGAAGAGTGGAAAGAGAAAGACAAAAGACAGACGATTTAAAAGAAGGGAGTGGATTGAACATGGAATGTCTGAGAAAAGAGGCTACGAATAGAGATGTGGCGAATTCTTGTGCTTAATTGGGTGCACCCACGGCCCAGCAACTCAGGTCAAAAAGAAAAGAAAATATTTATTATCAAAAAATGACATGGATGCACAAATATTTTTACACGATATACTGTCCATTATTTTCAATCACTTTCTTCCACCTTTCCGGTAGCTTCATTATTCCTGATTCATAAAGGCCTTTGCCTTTGTCAGCAAAAAAGCCGTCTAGGAACGATTTGATGTCATCATCACTGGCGAATGAATTTCTTTCAGTTCATGTGGTAACCACATATCGAGTTTACTGACGAATCCAAGTTTCTTTAAATGACTTCCGACAATTGATTTTGATATTTCCAGAGTCTCTGCAACTTCTCTTGTCGTCATATGTGGATTAGATTTGATCAGTGCTGTTATTTTGTCGCCATCAACTTCAACTGGTCGACCGGAGCGTGG
>MQRK01191955.1:9444-20264 GCA_001938485.1 Girardia tigrina | reverse complement strand
CGGGAAGCATTGGAAAGGATAAATTCAGTATGGACAAAGGAGTCCGTCAGGGTTGCGTATTGGGTCCTCTACTATTCAACCTTGTCTTTGATCATGCAATTAAGACCGCGATGAAAGAATGACTATCAGGTGGTGTGAAACTAAAATACAATGGGGAAGAGCTGACCGTAAACAGGCTTGCTTATGCAGACGACCTGTGCTTACTGGACGAAGACTATGGAGATATCGAACGGAATCTCACGTGTCTCAACACTGTATTCTTGAATATGGGGCTCAAAATCAACATTGGAAAAACAAAGATCCTGAATCTCATTGGAGCGAAGTACATTGCTGCAAGAGACGAGCTGAATGCCGGAATAGAATGGGTGGACGAATTCTGCTACCTGGGTTCGATAATTGAAAGTGGAGGAGGCTCAGGTACGGACATCAAAGCCAGAATTCAGAAAGGAGCAGCGCAATTACGGACGATCAGACCAGTGTTGAAGAACAACAAATTGTCTCTCCGGAATAAGAAGAACATAATTAGCAGCTGTGTATTCCCGGTGGTTTACTACAGCTGTGAAAATTGGAGGATAAATGAAGTACACATGAAAAAGCTAAAAGCATTTTACAATCTATGTACTCGGCGAACTTTGGGGATTTCGAAAGCCGAAAGAATCAGGATGGATGAGATATCAATTGAACTGCAAAGTCCAATGGATATCATCGCACGGAGAAGAATCGTACACAATACCAAGGTCGATTTAGGAGAATACCCGGAGAACGTCAAACAGATCAGTGGATGCAAACTCTTCGGAGGAAAGAAGATCAGCGGTCGGAGAAAGCAACATCTGGTAGAATGTCTCAGAGAGGATGCTCACTGGCTCTTTGGAGCCGAGTACAGTTTCGGTGAATTTAAAAGAAACGTTCTGCAGGAAAACTTACTGAAGATGGATGGAAAGATCGAGAAAGTATTCCGACCGAAGAGAATCCAAAGAAGCGGGACGAGCAAACACTAAGACTGGTGCTACCTCGTCTGAAAGAACACAGCTGCCCGATGGATGCCTGTCACAAAACAATATGCGGAAATGAAGGAGTTAAACAGGCATCTCAGAAGAGATCACGAAGATGCAGAGCCAATCCAGCGGAAGAAGAGAGAGAAGAAAGCCCAGCCACGTCAGAAGAAAAGAAAATATCAATGTCAACACTGTCCGAGGGAATACAAGGCCGCTGGGTTCCTAAGGATTCATATTCAGAAGAATCATCAAGAAACGCCAACATCCAACACCCAGAGAGAAGAAAACTTGGAAGAAGAGAACGACGAAGAGCCGACATTAAACCAATCCAATCCTCAGTTGCTGGACGCCACTGTCAGTGTGCCCAGGATACAGCCAAACGACGATGCCGAAGAGACACACCTACAATACCGACTGCCAGCCGATTACAAGACTGCAAGAGGACAATTTAAGTGCCCATTTCGCAGTTGTTACGCGTCCACCGTAACAGCCAACGGCATGTACGGTCATGGTACCAAGTTCCATGGTTGGTCGTTCGTTACTGGCAAGCCGACTGCTCAGAGGCGGAAGGCCACTGACCCCGTAGGAGGCCTATCGGGGGGCATTAAAGACTTTAGTTTGGTGGACCCTCTAAAGAGCCTTAGGCTCAATACAATTTCAGAGATGGGAGGCCCACATAGGAGAGACAAATCGTCATATCGGTACCAGAATTGCTGAACATACTCAAGAGAAATAGCTCAATTATGGATCATATGTTGAAGTGCCTTGGAAATTGTAGGAAAGGACAATACATGGACTTTCGGGTTTTAATCAGTAATTTTGATTATAATTTCGGTCAACCGAATGTCGGCTCTTGATACACGAAATGTTGGCACTTTTGCTCCAGTAGATGACTGCTGGTCTGAAGATCGATGTACAGGCCAACATGGAATGGAAGCCCTGGGCTTCGGGGAGCTTCCCGGTTCTGATCGGGGAATATAAAGAGAGCACATAATACCGGGGTCGAGAAAGTGTCGGTGTGTCGGACCTGTACGTACACCGTTTGTCGAGTAAACTATCACAATGAACTCGATCGCATCATTCTCGAGGTCTCGGTGACGGAGGCGGTTTGGACCGCCGATCGTTGTCCGTCATGATTTATATTCGCGTTGAAATATTCAACAATGAGTATCTTTTTATCGAAATGCATCACAAGCAAAATACAACAAACGTGCTGTTTAAAATGTTTATTCCATTCAAATTTGAGCAATTTTTTATATGTATTTAAACAACCATATTAATTTATTTAATAGTTTTTTAACAACGGACATTTCTGAAGCACATAAATAGTTATGAAAGGATAATTACTGAAGCACTGTTAATTAAGTTTATGAAACGTAGTTTAAACTTTATGATAATCCATAATAATTCCTTCGCTCATATTCAAAAATCAATATTTTATACTTCACATCCCAAAATCGGAACTAATTGGAACATATATATTTTATTTAAAAGATTTACTGCAAATGTTATAGGTTAAAATAAAATTAATAAAATCGTTCAAAATTTAAGATATAAACTAAAAATTTGAATATTAAATCTCAATTTGAATAAATTAGTTTCAGATAATAAGAATTAAATATTAACCATCCATATGAGTAGGAGAGACGCAATCCTAAAATCAACACAACATTCAAACAATACACAAAACATGAACATTCCAAATATTCCTCACACAGTTTAATAGAATTCAGAACTAATGATGCCATAAAAGCGAAACATGTTTTCAATAAATCAAAATTTTAAATGGTGTTATTCACTTTATTATTAAATCGGCCATTAATTAATGAAAATTATTTTTAATTAATAAATGATATACTTATTTATATCTAAATGTGCAAGTATATGTATTAAAATTTTTATTATGGTAATATTTATAATGCAGCGCCATAAATGAGATTATAATTGTCTGCTAAAAGAAGTGTTTAGTTCAGACTAATGTACATTTTACCATGAAACCCCGAGGGATACTGTAAGTTTTTTAATTTTCAATCAATGTTATATTGTATTTAATTTCAAATTTTTTTTGTGTATTAATTTTGTATGAAAGATTCTTCAAATATTCGTGAAATGAAGCGCAGATGACAGCCACAGTTCCCACACAATGTACACTGTAACTGTTGACACGAATTTGAATGTACATATTGGCAATTGTGATATTGTTCTGTCAAAAAAGGTTGGAAGATGACAGAAATTCATAAAGATATAGAGATACTTCAGGAGTCTGCTCCATCATTTAGTATCTTGTAAGGTCGTGAGAGAATAACCTATGACAGGTTGTGCGAAAAATTGAGAGCATTTGATAGCTAACTTTATAATGAGGGGTAAAAAAGCATGAGACAAGATGTGTTTGGCATTTTGGGAAATGGAACTGAACCTTTAAAAAATGAAACTTTTTAACTTTTTAAAACTTATAAAACTAATGAAGCCAAATAAAATAAAAACAAATCTGAAGCATTTGTTGGATCTGCCGTAAAAGATTTATTATATAAAACTGAATGTTCCAATTATATGAGATTTATAAAAGCCCAAAATTTCATCTTCGTAACGCTCATATTATTTACTTACGATTGTAAGTAGATAATAAAATTAATTTAAACTTTTGTGGCAAAAATCGTTTTACTGGTTAGGGTTAAAGTTTGTTCTAGGGTTAGAGTAAGGGGTTATTGTTAGGGTTAGGGTGCTGGTTAGTGTTTGTAAAGAAAATAAAAAAAATAAATTTAAAAGATCGTAAAATTAAACACCCAAATCGAAGCAATAAATAATAAATTACAACTACGATTTTTTAATTAAAATAGAAACTTTCAAAGACGAAATTTAACTCATCCGTCATACATGAAGGGTCTTTTCCTAGTAATTTGAGAATATATTCTAACTAAACAAGTCGCAATAGACGATTTAAAAATCGAATTCTCAGGTAATTAGAAGACCTAAAAAGTCTAAAAAAATTTTATTTAAAAAAATAAAAATTAATAAAATATTCTAAAAATATAAATAAAAGAAAATTGATTCATTAAAACAAAAAATCGAATTTCCAATTATTAATTAAATTAATATATGTTTAATTGGTATTTTATTGGATCGAAATGGGATATTGTCTGTCATCTAAATAGAACATATAAATATAAAAAAAATAAAATATATTTTATATAAAAAAATAATTTTCCACACATTTCTTAGAAATCTTTCGAAAAATTCGTACTTGTTGCCGGAATTCAATCAGGAGATGTGGCTGCGAAATCGCCCAACCAAGCCCTATAGCGATCGTCCTCGGCGAATTACATCCCCCAACCAAACAGCAATGACAGATAATTCAGACCAACGAATTTCTAACAGAGCCCAGCAATAAAAAATCAAGATAAACCAAATCATTTAGCGGCTCATTTGACAGGAAATATAAACCAATTGACTTTATCAATACTGGGGCAAATATTTCCAAACTAAAACCACAAACACATTCACACATACACAAACACCAATACATTCATCGAGAGAAAACAAAAATTAAAAATTAAAAAAAACCGAAAATCTAATAAAACATATATATTTTTATTTTTAAAATTGATAAATATAATTCCGTACATAAATTGAAAATCAGATTCTCTTTGGTTGAGGTAGAGCGGCAAAGAAACATGGATCAAATCGCTGTCACAAAACGGCCCAAAAGAAACAATCAAAAGAAAGAGGACAAAAAAGTTGATAATGAATTTCAATAATCGACAATGAAACAAAAGAAAAACAAATGAAAAAAAAGATTCATAACTCATGTGAAAGGAAATAATTAGTAGAATGTATAATATTATTTATATTTTTATTTACAAGCGAGAAGAGCGGACCCGGACTTCCGGTGTAAAAAATTGATATGGATTGAGAGAACACGACAAAAGAAACTCGGTCTTGTCGAATCTTTTCTACTTTTATACATTAACTGTCGAACATGAACCGAGATCGCTTGATTGCTGGGAACGAATTCCCGAATGAGGCAATATTAATAGCAACTATCTGTAACCAATGATCAGAAAACTGATGATTAATAGTTTGTAGGAAGATTGCGAACATGGAGAAACAGACTTCGGGGGAGTCATTGGATTTTGTTCGGATCTGATATGAATTCGATCGATGATCGTGTTGGTCAATGGTACGTTTTTCTGTGGTCGACGAACTCGGTCTCGTTTTGGAAGCTTTGTTTGAGAACTATTTTGGCGATATGCTGGCAAACTGTCGGTACCATAGAGAATGAGCGACCAATTGATGAGTGTCACTAAATAAAAAAAAATTTTCATTTCGTCATAGTTTGTTGTGTCTAAAGAACCCTTTAGATCAGTTCTCGTATGTTTTGTGTTTTAATAAATACATTTTACAATAAAAGGTAAACAAGTTCCAAACTCCATGTAATTATGGAGCAATTCCTGTACTATTCGCGACTTCATTAAAGAGATGTCAGGATTTATACAATTTCATGACTGGAAGAAGGAGTGACGTTATAAAAGCGAAGTCCGGTGTTACATAATTATAAATAGAAGGCGTCCGAATTCTTTTGAATTAGAGAACAAATTTTCGAATGAGAATAAAATTTTATTATTTAACTTTTTCATTTGATTTCCTCAAATTATTTTAGAAATATATATATATATATATATATATATATATATATGCCAAGAGTTTCATCTGCGTAACGCTAAAAGTTTGCTGATTCTATCTTGCTTTTGCATGGCTTAATTTTTTAATTAATGCATAAAAACTCCGGCTAATATGAAATTACAAGCCGAAAACAAGAAGCGTTTGCGGAACTGCTATATATATGAATAATATGATAGAACAATTGCAGACTTTTAAAATAGTATCTGATACATGCATATAAAATGTAAGTAGCCTTTATGCCACTTTCATTATTATCAGATTCAATACTCATAATTTAACACCGAAATTTTTATTAAATGACAATAATTCACATACTTTAACAAATTTCTTATTAGTTCAATTATTTCGCAAAAAAATAATCTATTAAATTTTTCTTCTGATTCCATTTTTTAAAATTTAATAAATTTTAAAACGTTAAATTAATAAAATAATTTTTACATTAAAACTAAAAATTTTTAAAAAATTTTATCCTAAAACTAATTATTTTAATTTTAAAATATTTAATAACCATATTAAAAGAAACATTTTTTATTTTTAAATAAGTATTTAAATTTAATGATTTTCTTTATTTTTATTTTAAACTTTCTTATATATTTACTTTTTTTTAAACTTTCAAATTAAAAAAAATAATAAATTATTTTGGCGAAATACAAATTTAAATTAACCCCTCATAAATAATATATTTATTTTTGAATAATTATGATTTTAAAATTAAAACAGAAACTTTCAAAGAAACTTCAGCTCTTCCGTCATATATGACGGGTCCTTTTCTAGTTTTATTTAGATGTTCGTAAAAGATCACATTATTTCATCTATAGTACGAATAAGTATTTATTATTTATGATTGAAAATTTTTAATAAACATTATTTTACGCGTTCGAATACATATGGATTCGGGTAGTACTAATTCGCTAAAGGCTTTCTGATAGAACATGTGATGCTTCTTTGCAAACAAGTCAACAAAAAAAAACCTTTGCACATCATAAATATCATTAACATATACTCCCTTCACGTCCTTTTATGTGCTTAAAATTTTTTTAAAGCAGGGTTCTAAGGTTGATGACCAAGAAAACTTGTTTATATTCAGTTCTGCACGTTTCAAAATGATCGAATTTATCTTATAAATGACCATACAACTACTTTGTTTTGATCTGGGTTCAGGACTTTTGAATCTTCCTGGTTGCAAATCAAATGCTTCGTAATTTGGTAACTAATAAAATACAGAATCCACCGTTGATTATGTAGCAGGTTCATATGTGTTTTCGATTAACATATGCTGAAAGATAATTTTTGATTGTGATTCTAGAGGGTTCAATACTAAATTTACGGCATAATACGTGTAAGTTTTGCATGTAGATGCCACTTTATACATGCTTATAGAAACGCTGACTTTCGTTTTATGTCATACAGTAATCACCGAATAATATTCGCCTGTTCAATACAAAAAGCTTTGTTTGAGAACTATTTTGGCAATATGCTGGCAAACTGTCGGTACCATAGAGAATTAAAGACAAATCGATGAATGTCACTAAATAAGAAATGTTATTCAATTCGTCTTAGTTTGATGTGTCTAAGAACCCTTTCTTATGTCGTAAGGTAGCGTTGAAATATAATATGTGATAGAAAAGCATTATTCAATTTAAGTTGTTGTAAACCGTAAAACACATTGACGTAGAAGACAACCGTCTTCAGATGATAAGAGTTAAGTAATTTATGGAGATTCAAGCAAGATGTAAAAGTGTATGTAAGACTTATTCTTAAAGATTGTAGATTATATTATAGTACTATTCAGTTCGTTTAATGTGTGACCTCATACTGCCTTTATTATAATAATGGTTTAATATTTTAAAAGAGGATTTCTCGAAATAAATAAATAATTTCCTCAGAACATTGTTCTTTAATAATAAACTTCAATTCTTATGAACCCTTCCCTATTTAAGAAGTATATTGGTAGAAACAATTTACATTTCCCTCATTCGAACAAATGAAGCAGCAAATTTGTGAAAATATCTTTTATTAATATTACTGAAATTTGTTACTTAATCAAAGAAGGAAAAAATAAATTATATTTTTAAGGACATGCTGCAACTAATAATACTTGCAGGGAAAAGTAATCAACGAAGAGACAACAATTAAAAAATTATTAAATATGAAAAAAATAATTATTAATATTCAAATTTATACAATTTATCTTTTTCTCATTAACTATTGTTACTAAATTTATATATTAATAATATCATACCAAAAAAATTTTTGGTGTACAAGCTTTTATAAATTGTCATATGTTTGCGGTTCTGTATCTATTTCACCCACTTCCCACATTTTTTTTACTGAATTATCAAAGCCTATTTCGCGAAAACCCGCTTTCTATTTGCATTTAGATGTGGCAAATTTCAAAGCATACTGAGGAAAACGTGAGAAAGACATTTTAATTACTTTTTGCGGCCAAACTAAAGGCGGTAGATGAGCAGTGACAGTGAAAAGCGTATTGTCACCTAGAATACATCAGTCCTGAAAGTTTCATGTCGCTCGGTGAACGGTAAGTGGGTGAATTTTCGATCGCAAGATTTGATGCATCTAGACAGACAAACAAGATACAATTTATACATTGACATAGCAGCAGTCGTCGCCGGCCGGCAGATTTAATAACACTATCCTGACGATATCCTGACGGTATCAAAGAAAGCATAGCGTTCTGATAATAATTTAATAATAATTTTAAAAGATTATTTAACACAGCAATTTAATATCTATAGAATCTCTTTATTTATAAAGATTAACATTTTAAAATTTAAATTTAAACTTTTAGATATTTTTTAATGGTAAGTATTTTTATTGTCAAAGTTTTTCGTTCTGTAATAAATATTTTGAAAATTTGTTGTTTTTTCTTAACAATTTTCTAGTTTTACCTCGTTGAACAATCAATTTTGCAATAATAAAATATATGTATATTTATATTCCTGTGAAAAGGAATGGGAAGCAGAGAGGCAATAAAATTAATGGTACCGCGCTGAAAGATTAGGAAACACTAGGTTAGACCAGACCAAGATTAATAACGTAAGTTTCATTTCATCAAGAGACTTGTGGTCCTTTATTACTGTTAAAAAAGAAATAAACATTTTCAGATTTACCATCCGCAAAACAGATATTTTTTAAATTGGAAAATCCATGTCCTATGAATGATAGGTCCTCTCGTGCATTCAACTTCGGTTACAAGGTCCTTAGAGAGTCCCAATTCTTTATACAAACGCAAGTGTTACTGATCTCTTTCGCAGCCTCAGATGGTGTAGAAATCGAACACAGTCGCCAATATTTGTCAATTATGAAAAATTATCGCTAATTATGTATTTATAAACAAATCAAAAATTGTTTATTTTTTCAATTAGTGAGCAATTAATAAAAATATAAATAAAAAATTAAAACTAATAAACATCGAGATTGTTTAAAATTACCTTCTGCATCGTATGAATAAATCGTTAATTTCCATGTTCCTGCAGCTTCTTCTCCCCAAAAATGAACTGACATAAAAGGCCAGTGATGGAATCCAGCACTTGCAACATCATTGGGTCTTTTAGTTAAGAGTTTACTGATAGATCTGCTGGGGGAAATCAACCATAGCTCCACTTCTCCCCGTTTCGAGCTACGAAGTGATATCTATAAGTAACTGTTAGAAATTATCTAATTATGGACTGTTACACCTTTGCTTGAACATGCTCAAGATACTTCACTCTTCTTTTAGAATCGTCTGAACAAGCATTTGTTGTTATAGATAGAACTTCATTTGCATACGGTTTAAGAGATATTGGACCCCCCTGCATCGGAGCAGGCAAGTGACATATATGTTGTTCTGGAACCGTTGTCCAATTCAACGCCAAATCAACCATAGCACCAGCATCCATCAACCCAAATCTGATTTTAATCGCAGTTTAATACAACCCAAATAAATGAAATACAAAAGTCTGACCCAAAAGAATGAGAATAGTCTTTTCCCGCAGCATTCGTATTCCAGTCTAAGGCTCTTAAATGAGCTTTCCGCGCGGTAATGACAACTAGATGCTGCATATCTCTCCACGTCAGAAATCGGTTCGCTGATAATGCCAGTGCACATATGCCTGCGGCAAAAGGAGCGCTAGCAGATGTACCGGAATGCTGTTCGGTGCACTCATGATTAACGTCCGTTGTTACCTATTGATAGACAAAAGATGAAAGTCCATTTAAAAGTAATATTTGAAATTTATACTATAGCTTTTTCTTCCATTCCCCCACTGCTGTACGTAACAGCTAACGTAGATGAGCATTTCTCGGCGTACCATGGGGCTGTCCCACTCTCTGATACGGCATTAACTCCTAATGTAAAAATACTATTTGTGTATCCATCGCAATTGCAATTGTCTCTATTTTTTCCACCATTACCACTAGCCCAAACAAAAATTGATCCTAAGCCATTTCTACCCTAAAATGCAGTAATGAATTTTTCTTTAATTTTGTGTTATTATAAATTTACTTTTAAAATTCCATCTTCAAAAGCAATTTTAGCTAACTCTCCCGGTCCATCTACAGTTTTTCCATCATCTTCAGGTCCCCAACTTGCCGAATAGATATCAATATGTTGAAAGAACAGTCGAAGTGATTGACTCTCAACACTATCGGAAACTTCGCCATCAAGCATCCTTATTCCACCAACATAAGCCTTGTAAGCTACTCCTACTCCACAAATGCGATTGTTGGCCGTAGCGGCCACTTGACCGGCGCATCGAGTACCGTGATGACTGCATTTTTAGAAAAACATAAAACATATTACAAAGAATCATTTACTCTTACAATTACTCCAATTTATTTGAAAAAGCAAAAAATAAACATAAAAAATAATTTACAAAAACCTATCAGAAAATTCCTTTCCTCATTTACAATTTACTTTCATCTCGATTTATCAAAGACGAATGAATCATTAGTTACTTTGTTGTTGGCAATGACCAAGGAGATTTCGTTTGCCAAATCCCAACTCGGAAAGCGATGGTCAGTTTAATAAAAATATAAAAGGAAACAATTAATGGACTCTCAATGTTCTTTCATTTGAAAAATGCATATTTAAATAAACCCTCTCAGTCAGTAAAATATTTGTAAATAGTATATATATATATATAT
>MQRK01191938.1:2299-12775 GCA_001938485.1 Girardia tigrina | reverse complement strand
GTTTATTGATGATTTCATCGGTGATATTATTATCTGAAACGTCACTGATTCAAAGTTGCAGATTACCGAGATCGATCCAATGCTCACCTTGTAACGAGATTCGTGTCAGTGAATTCAATCGCAAACCAATTGTAAATGAGAGAGATATAAGAATTACTGGTATAATATCATTGACCAATAATTTAATTGGACCCAGAGCAAGATCAGCCAACAGTCTGTCGAGAGAATCGGATGTACGCAATAGACACCCGTCTTCTGTGGACATTCTGATATTCGATACCTCCCCGACACAACCTTCTGGGTAGAGAATAGAATACCGGCGGGTGGTTTCCTTTATCAGCCATTCCACATCGCATCCTGGGTCGACAGGAATCTTCATTGGTACAGTTTTGTAGACAACTGTCACGCTTGTCGGAATTGAAACACCGCTTGTCGATATTGGAGACGAATCAGAAACCTGAATATATGTCGACGGATTTGTAGGAAACAAATCATCTGAATGAGATAATTCCAGTTCATAATGTGACGATAGTCGAGATCTCTTTGGAGTTGATCATTGTCCATTATAATAAGGTGGATTTGACATCGTTGGTTTTTATCCAACAAATTATCTGGCTGAGATTATTATTTCCTTTTAATTTGAATTTTTGGAACTTTTTTGCTTTTTAAAACAAATTTGATATTTTTTATATATATTATATATATATATATATATATATATATTTCTAGAAATAATTTTTTATTAAAACTATTTAAAATTTGGCGAGATAAATATTTTTCGAAAAAAAACATTTAGAAATGATAATAAATAGTTAATAAACTAAAAATAATTTTTTTTCAACAAATTATTTTATCTCATTTGTGAGGAATATTTTAAATTTGGTATGTTGAATTTTGTATGTTGAGTTTAGTATTCGGAGATGTGTTTCTCCCACCGAGATGGAAAATTGATATTTTTGGTATTCACAATAATTACTCGAGTATAATTACAGCATAATATATTTAAAAAACTTTGAAAATATCAAATCGCTTCAAATTTCAATATTAAAAATTTAAATAAAGTAAATAACTTTTAACTAAGTTTTAAATTAAATAAATGTTCTTTCTTTACATAAAATCATTTTTAAATAAAATTACTATGTAGATTAAATTATTACTAAAATTACAAATTTTGAACTCTATAAAATCTGAAAAAAATGAACAATTTGTTCGAATAATTGTTTGTTAAAAACATTAACTAAAATTTATCAATTTAGAACGATGTCGAATTACGAAAGATTTGGTGAGAGTTGTCGAAAAGACAATTCTAATTGTGTTGAAAATAAAAGTTTATTGTTAGTTTATTGAGACAAAGATAATTTTAAATATTCAAAACTGGAGTAAAATATAAATAAATGATATTAAGAACACCAACATGGGTTTTCACCGTTTTTATCACTGTGTTTCATTTCGGTGTTAGTCATTTGATGTGCATATATTTCGTATTTTAATTTATAACTTTGTTAACGGAGTACTGTAGTTAATTGTTCATATTAATAAATCCAATATAAATTTTAACATAATTTATAACTCGGTTAATTGCTTATTTTATTCGATTATTAATAAAACCTATAAATTTAAGAATAATGTTGTGCGTGTTATTTAATTATCATATGTATATTAGCAAGCTGGTTATTTCACTTCATCTTTGTTACAATAAAGGCGGATTTGTTACGGTCGTTGCATTGTTAAGATATACTTATACAACACTTTAAGAGAAATATATAAAACGAAAGAAGACGCTAACAATTTAATACATATATTTAGAATTTAACCCAAAAAGGTAACACAAAACAATATAGTCCAAAGTTTTGATGTCACCAGTTGGTACAGAGCAGCCCTACTAGCAGTTGGATCATCCCATGAGAAGTTTCCGGCCCCTGAAGAATTAAAAATTAATTAATATTAGGACAAAAAACAACAAGACTGTTACCGAGCCTTCCATTGTACCCAAGGTATCAAAAAGTTGTTGTGCGTCAGGAATTGGAAATGATGGAACTTTAGTCTTTTGATTTAGTCTCCGGTAATATACTGTAAGTCGAATATCTCCGTCCTTTTTGGCACAAATACTATAGGAGCGTTTCACTCTGATAGACTTGGATGAATAATATTTTTTTGTAGCAACTGTTCAACAAACTCATCCACCTTTTCTTGGAGCGCCACCGGAATTCTCCTTGTTTGCTCCTGTATCGGGCCATTATCTTTAAGCTCTATTTTATGCTCAGCGTTCCGCGCCAAGCCTATATCATATTTAGACCAACTAAATACGTCTCTGAATTCTTTCACTAAACTAATAATATTATCTCTATTGCAATCATTCACACATCTAAATTGGGATAAGAGACACTCACTTTCAGGTGCTTCTCATGTAACGGCAGCTGCTACAGTCTGAGTCTCAGAGCACATACTGCTTCCGACTCCTCAAACAGTGCCCTTTCAGTTTAACTGATTTGTCGGGTCTGTCGTATCTGCATTTACCTTCGAAACGAATGGAACGAAAATTGTTCCACTATTAACACCATTATTATCGAGATCAATCTTAATCCCAAGACTCTTCATGCTCCGTATCCCAAGAATTATATCCGGGCTCAATCCAACCACAACAAAGAAAATGCAACTTTTCCCTTTAGCCCCCAATTCAACTATCATGGATACTTCCGCTCGTACAGGCACTGTAAATCCATCTGCACACTTGATTTTTCTGGATGAACGTCTGGCTTTCAATGTTTTATCTGAATCTTGCAACTCCATTAGCATGTCTTTGCTGATAGCATTCACTTCGGCTCCGATGTCTAATAAAATCTTTTTACTGTTCCCATTGATCCGACCGTAACACATTGGTTTGTTCCGATCTTTTACTTTATAACTGCTCTTCTTTACTCGAAGATTATTCTGTTCCTTTTGTTTCGGAACTGTTTCTTTCACCGCTCTGGCATACGACTTCTTTGCATTCGAAATATGACAAATGCTCGGTTCTTCCGTACCTGTCCCCGTGTCTGTTTCACATTCATTACTGGATATACTGGCAGATTCGACCATATGGACTAATTTACGTTTTCCGTTTAGACAAAACTTATCTATATGCTTAAATCTTTTTGTTGCATTTTTTTCAGAATCGAGACTTTTTACAGTCTCTCAAAATGTGACTGCTGCTCCCACAATTCCAGTATCCACTTGTTTCTTTGACAGGATTTCTCGTTCTATTATCGCCTTTCCATTGACTCGATTGTCTTTCTTGCTGCAGCCTTTTTGCCGTTTCCTGCAATGAGGTAATATGTTTGTTCAGTTCTAAAATTTCATCCCTGAGCATTCGAATTTCATCATTCTCGGCCAGTACATTTATTGTTGCCGACATCTCTGGAGTTACACATTCTTTTTTTATCATCTCGAATGCTTCATCCAAAGTTTTAGGTTGCAACACTTTTAGTGCTTTTTGAGCTCTGTCATTCATTAAGCCATTTATAAAAACTTGGAGAGTTTTTGGCCCTCTTTCTTCGGAGGTCAACTCCGGTAATTCTTTAAAACAACGCATTCTTACTTCTTTCATAACGTCCTTCGTTGACTGGCCATCCTTCTGTCGAATGCCGAATAGTTTCATCCACGATGAAATATCTGACTTCTTTCGTCTGAACAGCTCCAAAAAAGTTTCCTTGAGCCATTTGAAACTCTTTTGGTTTTGGGTGTAACCCCACTGCGACTTCAGAAAACACTGAACATCTTCCTCCAAGTATTCCATGAAGAAGTTAGCTTGTGTTTCCTCCGATATTTTAAGTTGCCGCATAAATGCATCCATGCATTTCAAAAATTGGGCAGCATCGCCCCCTTCTTCGAATGTTTTCGGAGTTTTGGCGGAGTCCTTTTTCAGGATTCTATTCAACATTACTTCCAGTAATTTCGACTGGTGATCTCCACTATCGGCTTTGATCCTGCTCATGACGCCACTGTTGTGAAAGAGAATATCCAACTAAGTAAAATATATTTGAATTAACAATTTACAATAATGAATATTAAAACAACACACATTTTTTGACAAAATTAAATTAAAATTGAAACTTACAGTTTTATAAGAGAAATAAAAGTTTTGTAATTAATAAATATATTTTCATAATTTGTAAAGCAAAATTTTACATAGAATTATTAATTTCACTAAAAATTGAGATTTAAAAAATTTTTTTATTAAAATTATTGTAAGTAGTGTTTTTGCCACTTTCATTATTATCAAATTCAGAAGTCATAATTTCAAACCACAAAATTTATTAATATTACAACTCACAATTTTCGACTTGCCTCATAAATATTATTTCACTTTCAATTTGTATAAAGCATTTTAAACTTTAAAAATAATTTATTATATTCGATAACATATTTTTGAACTTTTCTTTTTAATTGTGAATAAATTGAAATAAAATTGGCAAGTTATTAAAATCAAAACTTGAAAGCCAATTGAAAAATAAACGTTTTCAATTGGCTTTCAAGTTTTGATTTTCTTTTTAAATAAAACTTTTTTATTATTTTTAGAATTCTTTTATAAAATTTTATTACCTATCAAATTAATTATTATATTTAAATAAGATGCAATAACCTTATAAATCTTAAAAATATTCATTATTAAACATATACTGTTTGTTGAAAATTTTTTGAAACTAACTCTTTCTTATGTATTTTTTAAAAATATTCTAAACACAATAAAACTATTTTTTACATTTATATAACATTTATATCTAATTTTAAAATAATTAAAAAAAACTATTTAATTTCGTAAAAAACTTTTATAGCAGCTTGGTATATAAATTTAAGCAAAAACTTTTATTTAATGCATTATTTCTTATAAAAATTTTTTTTCAAACTCAAATATTCTAAACACAATAAAAATATTTTTTACATTTTTAACTCAAATATATCAACATTTAATTTTTTTTATTTTAAACTCTGTTTTTATTATTTAATTTTTGCAAAGATTTTATATTAATACATTAATTATTCAGCGAATCGGAAAGTTAAACTGATCCCTCATAATTATAAATTTAAAATGATATTTATTATAAAATAGAAACGCATTTGCAATCTAAATTAATCTAATTTATAAATATTTGAAATTAATTCCTTCAACAATTATACAAAAGATTAAATTTATTTTAAATATTATTTTTTTGAAATCAATTTTTAATTGACAATTCCGTAATTTAAAAATTTCTTAACTTAAACTACATATTTATTTTGTTTGAATATTTATATATATTTATTTATCAAATATAAAATCTTTTCAAGTCATATGGAATGCTCTATTTGTTTATATTCGATTGTTGATGATGAAATAGTGACATATTTCAAATGCAAACATAAATTTTGTTTGAATTGTTCGAAAAATTGGATAATTGTAAACAGAACTTGTCCTTTGGACAGATCAGATATTTCATCATTGAAATATAAAGATAAATATAACGGAAATATTTTGAAAAAAAGCATTGGGGAATTTATAGCAGAAACTTTGGAAGACAAATACAAAGATGCCTTCAGACGTATTGTACAGACATGTTTATCAAGTATGAATAAAATGAAAATTTTTCAGATGAAATTGGATACTCCTTTTGACACAATAAACTTCATAACAGATCGATTATTGTATTCAAGCATCTCACAAAATGTATTGGATGAATGTAAAGAAGCAATTCGTAAACAAGAAGATCAAATGTTTCAGGAGTTATTACAACAAACTGAGTTCCTTGAACTATCACAAATATTTAAACAGTTTAGGGATTCTGTAAATAAAAATAGAAATCTCATTAAATGGAGTCGCTTTTATCAAACTAAGAAAAACATTTCTCAATTATTTAGTAACACAAAAACATTAGATTATATTTATAGAAATGATAAAACATTTTTCTGGATGAAGAAGCTGATTCAGGAATTCATTTCGTTCAATATTGACGAAAAAGCGTTTACTTCTGCTATTAAAAGTATCTCTAGCAATAATTTGAGGCAAAGAGAATTATTTAACGAATATTCTAATTTAAATAGAGCAATGCTTTTACATATTCTTTCAAGTACAAGTAGTGAATACTGCGATAATTCGTTGGAATATGTCAATGGAGCTTGTTTGATCTGTTTATCTTCACTCGAAAATATTGAATCAGAAGTTTGTGCAGATTGCAAAACAGGATGTTGTAAGAAATGTTTAGGAATCTATTCAACTATTGAAACCTGTTTCTTCAAATGTTCTAAAACGACAGAAAAAATTGAGTATTATCAGCGCATTGTTGTATTTCATATCGATCAGAATGTATTATTTTTTGAAAAAGAAGTCACAAGAATTTATTCTAATTTCCTCCAAGGAATCCGATCAAACTTACAAGCAAATTTCGATTATATAAAACGTTTGTATAATAAATATATAAATAATAAAGTAACCACATCAGTATTTGACGAAGATCTCTTCGAATCTCTACTCACAATGGAATATAAATTATGTGAATTGAAATCGAAGGAAATATTAACAATTTATCTCTTCAGTCAACTGACAATTCTATGTCCTCTTTCTACTAAAAAACTTCAATTTGAAGAAGAACTCAAAGCAATTTTACGAATTGAATTTAACACAGAAAAGATCCTCAAAGTTATCAAACCTCTCTACTTTCGTAATTTCAAAATGAAGTATGATCCTGTGATCAACCAGATCCTAGAAAATTGCGAAGAAGATTGTTTGAATCGATTCAAAGAAGTATCACTAATCAAAAGCGATATTTTGTCTTTTAAAAATGAAATAAATAATCTATTCCTCTAATTTAAAGAATTTATTCTGCATTTTTATTTATTTAATTTTCAATAATTATTGCTTTTTGTTATGATATGAATTAAACAAAAAATTCAAAATATGCTTCAGAGTGCAACATACCATTCCACTAAGTAACAAATTCGGCTTTTACTACTAAGCTATCTCAAAAGTTATTAGTGTTTTCAGTCAAAAACTTCACTTGTAAATAAAAAATAAACACAAAATTTTCCTTCCTCAAAGTACAATCCCTTGTGTTGGATATTAGATATTTTTTTTTGATTATTTCAAATATTTAATATATCTTTTTTGATAAATATTTTGTTTGAATATTATCAATTAAACATTGTTTTGAAAAAAAACTTTTCGCGTGTTACACCTTGTTTTCTACAACTTGATATTAATTTCGAACCGGTTGATTTGACACTCTGGAACTCATTAGCATTAATTTCAAACACACCTCCCAGAGATTTATCGCCCCCCGAATCACGAGAGTCTGGTTGCCAGCTTCAAACGAATCTCTCGACTCTCTACCCAAAACTCCTTATTTCTTATTTACAGCTAGTTGTTCAACACTAGTAAAAATTCAATAAAATTGAATGTCACTCAGGGTATTTAATAAAATAAAATATTAATAAAATTTTCTACCCGGTCATGACTACAGCATTAAAGGCTACCGGGAGATAAGTTGTTGTAAAATTTAAACAGTTTTTTTGTTTTCCAACATAACAAGAACCTGAAGTATTCGAAAGTATTAATTTCTTCTTGGCATATATCAGGGTCAATATTCGATTAAGTTAATGACAAAAAAGCCATGCAACAAACAGAAAATAGAATTGATCATGATCGACGCTTGATATTTGTTTGTCAGGAGGGTATTTTATCCTTTTTTGAATTTCGTCTCAACGTGGTGCTCTGTTCAGCTAAGATCAGGCGACTTAACAAACCCGTCGAGTACTTTGACCTTGTTATGAGTCAGCAAAGGCCTGGATATGTTTCAAACAAAGCAACACGAAAGCCAGGGAATCGGATAAAATTTTTAACCAAATATTTTTATCAAAAGACGGTTTAAAAGGAAACACAATAGCAATATTCGGTCCATTAACAATATAGTTTTATTTCTATTTTCCTTTCGAGCAATTAACATAGCATAAAATATGAAAACTGTTTTAATCAAAACTTTAATTGTCAACCAAAATGAATATTTTTAAATAATATAATTTTATTACAGTGAAAGCCACTTAATAGGATCAATGGTTAATAGGACCAACCGCTTAATAAGACCAAATTCTGTGGGACCGAATCATTTCCTATGTTTCGAATATTAAAGCAGCCGCTTAATACGACCAGTAAAAGTCGGTTAATGGGACCACTCATGAAACTGTTTGACCCTTCAAACAACATGAAAGTCATGAAAAACGTGTTTTTAGCGTCGGTCATACACCCACCCCAATCAACATACACATACACACGTAACAAAGAAGCAGGTCTTGAGTGAATTTGTATTTACTGTATTTGTTCTTATCTCTTTAGCTGCAGAGAGTACCTGCTACATTTGTAGCACACACACACATACAGGACACAGCAAGAGGAAGTGTCCTGCAAGTAAACGTACAGTTAGTGGCGGTAGCCCCATACACTTATCATCCCAGGTACGCATGTGTGTGTGTGTCGCCTAACTCGACATCAATCTTGCTAGAGCACAATTGGGAAGGTTGCAGACTGGCTGCTGACGAGAACTGCAGCAAGGTCACACCCTCTTATGAAATTGTCACTACCAACTTTTCTCTTGTAGCAACTCGAAAAGTGTACTTTGTCAAAAAATAACACCACTTCGCTTAATGAGACCAATCGATTAATAGAACCAGTTGGGCTTGGGACAAATGTGGTCCTATTAAGCGGCTTACACTGTATTTCAAAATATAAATAATATAACATTAATACGACGTAGTGACTCCGGCAGTGGCCAACATAACTGATGTATCTTTACATTCTCTTTATTTTCAATATTAATCTTGTTTCAGTAAGAACAATTTCAATGAAAGAAAGATATAATTGTCATATTGTAATTCTAAAATACGCAGACAGCAGAAAGGATGGATTGCGCGACCATGTGAGGCTGGAAGGCGATTCGGAGAAGATAGGGACAAATACTGAAACAACAAATATTTTTTTATCTGTCTATACGTCAAGAGATAATTGAAGAATAGATAAATATATCTCATCTAAGGGAAAAACCGAATATAATTTATATCTTACATCATTTAAATAAAATAAAAAAAATCAATTAATACAAAAAGTTCACCTTTATTTTGTTCTTGTAAAAAATAATATATTATATTTTACAAATATTATTTATTTATTGTAAATAGGTTTGACATTACTCTTTTTGTGGCAATATTATTTTCATTTGCCATGAAAATATTTCAGAATATAATAATATAATTGAAAGCAACATATGATAATGTTCATGAGCGCCCATATAATATATTCATTTTTTATTTGAAGATTTTAAAAGATATCTCCAGAGAGATTTCCATTTACTTTGAAAATTTTTCACACTGTTCTACAAACTTTTTGAAACCATAACTAAACTTATAAAATTCCATTTATTATGCAAAGTTTTTTTTAAAAGTTTTGTAAAAAAGTTTTTTATTTAAGTTTTTCAATAAAGACTTAACCTTATAGAACTGATTTTATAGTTTGCATAAAACGAGAAAAGTATTCTCTTACTCGAATTATTTTAGGCAAAAAAATATATAAAATATATTAACAAAAATATATAATTATATGAATTCACGCTTTTCTTCGTACATTTTAACTTTTAATTCTCGTTGAATCAAGATCAATATCAATCGTTGTCTTTTTGACCAAGAGCTTTATTTATACTCTGATAAACTTCTAATTAATTCTGATCGTCCTTCACGAAGGTCAGTTAATTAATTCAACTCAGATGGTCAAGACAAATTCTTTAAATTCTTGACCTTTCAATTTACTTTGACTCTCGAAATATAATTAAGGTATTAATTAAATATAATTAAGGTCTCTTCTTCTTATTAGGAATTTGCTCTCTTTTATCATAAAACCTTCTTTTTATACTGTTCTTTTTAATTTGATTTCTCTTTATTTACCTTTCAAAATAGTTAGATTATTTTATTGATATAAATATCTCTTTAACTAATCTTATTTATTTGTTAGGGTTCCGAAAAAATACATGTGAACACTTTTGATAAAATTTTATATAGGAAATTTTTAAATAATTCTTTTAGTAAAATTATTAATAAAATAATATTTAGTTTAACAAAATTTGGAATTAAAAATTATAAATGTTTGTTTTACTTCATCAAAAATTATAAATATTTTACTCTTTGTTTTACCTCATCAATTTTCAAGGCTGAGGAAAATTACTATATAAACAACATCAAATCTAGTTTTAGTTTTCCCAAAAATATTTGCAAGAAATTAACCAAGAAGAAGTCGTGTTAAAAAGTAACGTAAAAACTTATTTTATTTTTACTTTATTCTTTTGGAGATATTAAACCATAAGTGCCCCGTATGGGAGAAGAGGGTTTAATATAAAATCTTTGAGTTTTAATCAAATCATCGTTCGACTTTGGAGATTCGCAGTTTTTACTGTAATCTGTTAACTCGCACGAAATATTGATTGT
>MQRK01191923.1:18542-28594 GCA_001938485.1 Girardia tigrina | reverse complement strand
ACAGAATAAATATATTTATTCTGTATTAGATGCAATACGTAATGAGCAACCCTTAGTTGATGCACTATTTACTGAAGAATCATCACAATATCAACCATTAATATTAGTATATTATTGTACCATATACATATAGTACATTATATACATACTATATGATCACAACTTGTGATCATATAGTGATTCACAACATAGTCAACACAATTCAAATGTTTCTATGGTGGTTTACATGTTATATATTATATATCTATTTGTATTATATTATGGTTATATAGCACACTGAAACTTGATTCATCAAAGTAAATGCAATCTATGTTGATGAAGATATATGTAATACATGTCTTATAGTATAATTACCTCTACTCATATATTGATATACATAACATAAAGCATCACACACAACGAAAATGTTGAATGATTGCACAATTGTACATATTTCTATTACATAACATACTATATATCGCTCATAGTCATATATATCCATAGTATTAATATGTTGACCATAATCATTTATGACTTCAATAAATTGTATACTAATATTGGTGATATGGTAGGTAAACTGAATGGGGGTTTGTCCAAAACTCTCATTTTCCTCCTACTCAAAGCAAATTAGATCAGTTCCTAAAAATGTTAGAAAACATCACCAATTCAACAATTTACTATTTATTTGATTGTAAAGTATTTAGAGATTCGTTATTATTTATTATTATTATTATAATTCATTTTAAATTATCAATTATCTGTTTCGAAGAATTCCATATTTTTTGGAGAACCTATTTGTGTGGGTAAAGCCAGAACACAGTACCAGGTGCAAATGGCCATGGTCGAAGGGCATTGTAGTAAAAATATTGGATTTAAAAAATGCTTCATAAATTGTAATGGTTTATGCAGTTTGAGAAACATTGCCAGTTAGAAATTACAAACAATTTTATTGGGAGACATATGAAAATGAATCAGCACCCAGCAATCACAATCAGCACGGACAATTAGCAAATTGTCAACCTCGAAGAGAAAGATTACGACCACCTTATTTAAATGTTTACATTGTGAATTTAAATTCTTGTGATGACGAATCTGGTTGAAGTATTGTATATTAGATATTCCAAGTTTGAAAAAACTTATTTAAAAAAGAAAACCAAAGAATTAAATGAATTTTGTTTGAATATTCTGGTTTTAGCAGCTTGCGAAGGAAGAAGCTTGTTTTAATAATAAATGGTAAATATTATTTAAGTGGTAAATGATCCATTATGGTAAATGATTTAAATATTCATCAATAACTTTAATTTTCATTATTAACGGATACCAGGGATTTAATTAATTAATTTAAATTTCAAATATTTTTTTCACTTTGCCAATTTGAGCCAAGTGATTCGATATTGTTTGCTTTGTAACAGGAAACGTTAGCGCACTTTGTGATGAATCCAAATCCACGATTACCTTAAGTTTGTCATTGTCTACGTGTACACTTGGGCGAGTCAGAGACTCTTTATTAAGGTTTAAATTTGCTTTCACGAATTTTCTAAACCAATTTGAGACTGTCTGTCTAGCAGCAGCATTGTAACTGAATACCCTATTGATATTTTGCATGCCGTCTGATGCTGAGGTTCCATGTATAAACTTTTAATTCATAATAGTTTGAATTTCTACCTTTTCCAGTTTTTAGAAAACTGATTATTAAAACAAACCATCAATAATTGTAATTAATATTTATTGATGTTCTCAATAATCTAAGGTTTTTATATTTGACAACCTAATAATAAATTTTAAAAAAAATAAAAAATATTTAAAAAAAAAATTATAATTTTTGATTTCAATTTATCTAATAATATATCATAATATAAAAGCGATGAAATATTAATTATTATCAAGATTAATTAATCAAACGAAATAGGAAAAAAATATTTTTTTTCTTTTATTTTTGCACTTCAAATCGAAAATGAGTGACATAAATAAAAATTGATAAATAAATGTCAACGAAGAAAATTTAATCAAATATAAAAGTAAAAAAAAACAAATATATATATATATATATATAAATTATAAACATTTTTAATTGGTCAATATTTGAATAAGCATGTAAAAATCATTTCTATATAATTTAAATCGATATTCCTTTTAATATTCAATAAAAAGAAACAAAAAATCAAAAATAATTAGTCGTCTTAAAAAACCGAATTTTCTTTTCTATTCGAACAAAAAAGAGAACTTCTTCTGTCGATTAAAACAAAATTAAAACTTGAATGTAACGAGGAATTTTTCTTTCGACGAGGAATTTTTGTTTGATATTTCATGAGGAAACGATGAAAATTTTACTCTGTACGAAATTGAGTCGAACGTGGCTGTTGATTTGGTTAATTGGAATGGGTATTTATCTTTCCACTAGGGCAATAAAAAAGTATTTGGAGTTTAAAGAGTTACAATTCGAAAACGTTCCCAAGCGAACGTTAGACCAAGCGGTCATAACGATGTATCTGACTTCGATAATAATCGCAATAGCCGCGGCGGTTTGTTGCGCGATTTGTCTCACGATATTCACAGGAAATTATGCCAATGATTCTTCGAAATTCGGGAAAAACTTCCTCGATTTCAAATCATTGAGGATGAAACTTCACCGGGAACAAATCAACAATCAGTTAGGCCAAACCATTAATCAGGTTTCTACAAGTTTTGGAAGTAGGTTCAAGTACCACTTTCCGGCGTTTTTTTCCTGTTTTTATTTTGTGATGAGTTTTTCTTTTGTGCTTATGATTCCCTATTTGGATTCAGAAAGGATTCGTTTTGATATGGATTTGCCAGGTTGGTATCAGTTATTTATTTCAAATTATATTGTTTTGTCATATTATTGAGTATATTTATCTGATTGTATAGGGTTGACAACTAAGTAATAGCCGACTTTAGTTATGGATGTTCCTAACTCCGATTTTTGATATCGTTTAAAGTTATAAACTTCTTCTTATATATGTTAGCTGTCCTTTTAACTTAGCTTTACAAAATCATTGCGTGTATATTTTGGTAGGGTTTCTTAAAGATTTCAATGATTAATATAATAATCATTAATTAATATGGAGTGAAAAAATGTTACACCCACCATATAGCCCTGATCTCGCGCCATCGGACTACTACTTATTTCGATCCCTGGACAACTCCATTGGCGGTAAAACTTTCAATGACGATGACGCAATAAAATCTCATTTAATTCACTTAATAGAAAGATTACAAAATATTATCGAACAAAATGAAAAATATATCATAGATTAAAGTACATTCTAAGTAAAAAAAACTTTTATACAACTGAACAAATCGGTCATTACTTAGTTTCCGACCCAATATCTTAATCCTTGTAAATATAATTAACGAATAATAAAAATAATATTGTCAACTCATTTTTATAATCAAAATAAAAATTTTTATGATTAAATAGAAAAAAAAAATCTAAAAAATTAAAAAAAGATGTAATAAAATATAATTTAAAAAAATGAATTTTAAACGATGAGTTTTCATACAATGTTTAAAGTGTCAAAACTGTTTCTATAAATTTATTTCTGGAGAATTTCGCCTGAAAGATGCTCCAAGGTTTGGTTGACCATCTGACGTTGACGACGGCATTTAATCCACATATGACGTCAAAATGAACCTCAGAGACCCTGAAAATAGACAAATCAAGTATTGAAAATTATTTTAAGAAACTTGGATTTTTCAGTAAGCTCGACTTGTTGTTGCAGAGACAATAGCTGAAATAAATTTATTTAGTGAAAAGTAAAGACGCTTGCAACTTCCTTTTAAAACTAAAACAGATCGATCCATTTTTAAAGCTTTTGATTACTGGTGACGAAAATAAGATTGCTTACAAGTATGTTTAAAGTCAACAATCATTAGCAAAATGTTGGGAGTCTTCCAAAAAGATATAAAACGGTTTGATCGGATTATAGGGTAAAAATAGTTGTAAAAGTTATTTCAGAGGAATAAAAGATGATTACTTCAACGCGCTTCAAGATAGCCTTTTGTTAACTTTGCTAATAAGAACTTTTTTATATTTTAAATTTAAATTTTAAAAGTAATACGTTAAGATAAATTTTAAATATAAGTAATCTTTTTCAAAAAATTTAAATGATTTTATTTAACGTATTAATTAAACACATTTTCGATGTTTGAAATAATTTTACAATTAATTTTATTTAGTTTTTACAATTTAAAGAAATAATTTTTCAAATAAATTAAAACGTAAATTACGTTACATTTTGGTAATGTCAAAATGTATTGACGAAATATTTTTACATAATTAATTTTAAATGAAATTTAAATGAAATAATGTTGAAAATAAAAACGTAAAATTGATTAATTTTCTGACGAATATCTAAATATTTTCCAATTTACGTAAATATTAAAGGTTATTGAAAAATGAGGAAAATTGTTCGAATAATCATTGTGAAAATACCAAATATAACACTAATGAGAGTAGGGATAAATGGTGAAGGTTCTTCCGAGAGTCATCTCTGATATGTTTTTTTTATTTTAATGATAATAAATGGTTTAATAATAATTGTGTCAGTGCTCTTAACATTGTTATAGAAGTAGTTTTTGTGTAAGCATACCCAGTTATAAAATGTTTTTAGCACTTATAAAATTGAGATCAAAATATAAATAATTATATTATAAACCGAAAAAAATTAATTAATTACTATCATTTTTTTATAATTATTTTGATATATTCAATTATAATTAATTAATGTCGACCAGTCCTATCCGTGACTCACAATCTGAACGCCCGTAAAATTCACTGATAATGTCGAAAAATAGACAAAATCTCCTTCGTCATAAAAATAAATTATCCTCCTTGATATTTATTTCCCGCTTTTCCTACTTTTATAATCGAATATGTCAACTGGAAATATCAACAAATATATAAATTCTCAGCATTCCTCGACCGTACGACCACTTGACCATATGGGCAACTGTCTTTGGCAAGTGGCATCCTATTAATTCTAATAGTCAACCTCATGATAACCCTAGTAAAAATATAAGATGCTTTCAGTATATATTAATAAACATTTGAGCAAACGATTTTAATAATTTGGAAATTAATAAATAATTATTGCATCGCTATTTTGAAAGAAATTTCGCATACTTTTATTTTATATAAATAAATAATATTTTTTTTATTTTTCTAAATTTTTATGAATATTATTTTTTTTAAAATCTTTCTAAAAATAATAATAATAAATAATATTTTTGTACATAATTTAAGTTTCGATTATTTGAATTCTTTTATTTATTTATAAATTTTTTATTATTTTAATTAATAATTATTTATTATTGTGTAAATGTATGAAAAATAATTAAAAGAAGAAAATAAAATTTATAAAATCATACTTGGACGAATAATTCATTAATATTAGGTTATTCCAAACTGAATCTAATTCAGTTTTTCCACGTAAAAAGTCCTTAAAGAAATGGTCAGGGTTTATCAAACTGGGGTCCAAAACAAAATCTAATGAATTTAAAATATTCCAGAAAGCCGATTAAGACACCATGAAAATTGAAAACAACGCAAGGAAGCTGGAATAATGAAAATTCAAATTCATTTCAATCCAAACCAAAATTTTGCAAACCTAACAGACAATGTTATCTCTGATATTTCGCTACAACCAATATTCAATCCTAGCTATTCTGACGGTGCCATTTCAAGAGAACATAAGTCGAAGTTCATTAAACGATAAATGTTTCGAAACAATCAAAAACCTCTAAAACAGAGTCTGAACTATGAGGACATTGAGTTAGTCCAAAGTTTGGGTATATTTAAGTCCTTACAAACTATATTCGTTTTCTAAGTGATCAAAAATATCGTCTTTTTCTACTCTTTCTGTTTGTTTTGGTAATAAATATTATTAGTAAAATTATTTATTTATTTCTCTAGAATAAATTTCGCTTTAGAATGTATTTTACTGAGTGAAGAAAGGTCGAAGATTATCTTCGTGGTTTCCTCGCTTTCTTAATAGCTAGGGTTGAATATTGGTGGTAAAGAAAAATATCACAAAATAACATAGAATGAAAATAACGTACTGAATCTTCGAACTCGATCGCGATCCATGATGTGTCAGTGCCCCTCGCAAGTACCGCCGAGACTGATTCAGGAGTGATTCCAAGTGTGGTTCTCGACTTTCGGTTAAGTAATACAAATGGTGTGGTGATAATTCTGAGTCCCTTTACTCTTTGTACAAAATGTGCTTACACAGCCAAAGCTCTACAGAATCACAGTACAAGGGATCATGACTGCTTCTCGCATTCTTGCATCGTAAGCGTGAAGAAAGTTAGTAAGCTTTGTATTGTCTATTTATTGTTTCTATCCGGTACAGAGTCATAGGCTCACTACTTTGTACGCCAATGCTGGTATTGAAGTCACTACGATACTCAGTTATTTGTTCAGTCGTGGGAGGCTTAAATCGCAGATAATATTGTCAGTTAGTTTCGCTAAATTATGGTTATGATTAAAATGATTTTGAATAGTCATTTTTGCTGGATCACGAATTTTATTTGTTAGGTTAAATTGATTATATTGAATTTCATGTATAATATAATGTGTTTAAGTACTATAGGGAGATATAACAATATTTTTCATTATTCTCCCATAAATTTAATGAAAATTTATTTTAGGTCACTTTATATAAGATTATACTAAAGATAATTACCAAACAAAACTGTGATGATCTCTTCAAAAAGTTCTTAGAACGTGTTAAAATGTCATAAAACGATGTATAAAATGGATTTTAGGGTTTGTAAAGGATCATTATAATCAATTGTATTATAATTGAACAACATGGAAAGATAAAGTCATCAAGATCAAGGCAAAGGAAATTATTTAAAAAGATTGGATATACGTGTTGCCCGTCCAATAGGTACCCCACTAAAACATCTTAAAATCTCCGATCTTTATTTTTATAAAAAGAAAAATAATAATAATAATTAATTTAAATAATAATAATTTATAAAAAGAAACTTAGATTAATTTCAATTGAGTAACTTTGTGGATTTATTGTTTTTTCGAAGATGTTTGCTAAATTTTTGTTTATTTAATTGGTTTTAATTGAGTAAACAATGGTTTGTTTTAACTAATCGAAATTTGTGTAATATTATTTCTTTTGAATTAAAAGACGTTATTTTTTTAATTAAACTCAATACAACAAAGTCAAATAAATCTTATTTGACTTTGTTAAATTTTGACACTTTTACTTAATAAATAATGAAAATAAATAAATAAAATTTATTCAAATGAACAATATTCAATTAATGGGATATAGAGAGATGTGGCGACTGTTTATGCATCATTTGGCGCACACACGACTCGACGGCTAAGGTCTACAAGAAAGAAAGAATAAAATAATTATTTTAAAGAAAGAGCTTTTATAAATTAGGGTGTCTATTTATTTCGATGGATTTTCTTTCGTTACCAGACCCATTTTACTGTGCACATTTGCCAAATGGGAAAGGATTTTTAACATCTCTATGCTTAAATCGACTAGTTAAAGAGAAGAAAATAGTGCCATGTCTATAATCTGTGTTTCTAAACCATAAAAATAGTTCACATATTTCATTCCTCAGCTTGAAAATGTCTCGTAAATACAACATTTCGAAAAGTCATAGGATACTTCTCCATAACTCCTATTAAACGAGTATTATCGATTTCTTTAAATTCTCGAGTAAGACATACGTTACTTTCCAAAATAAAAAAAGCTTGGCTTCTATCACAGGTAACATGCTATAATTTCATTTATCATAGGAAACCACAAGTTTGTCAACTTAATAAAGGAAATAGTCCACGAGGAAAAAATATTTCATTTACTTTTATTAAAGATTTTAGGAATTGAGATGGCCTTCCTTTGCCCATTTCTAATATTAATTAATGGGTTGCAAAGTCTGTTTAATAATGATTCTAAGAACTATCGCTCATAATAAACATGTACAATAATCAATGTCTTAAAAAAGCTTTAACTAAATTATTTTTCAAAAATATCGAACTAGCACTCACAAGACAGAATAATAATTATTATAAATATGTTAAACAATTTTCCACCTTCTTCCCACATGCAGTTGATCATAAATTTTGACCAAATGTGTAATCTCTATGACAATAAATGAATTAAAATATTTACTTTATGAATGATTCATAAGTCATGTTTCCAAAACAAAACTAATTTGCAATTATTCCCTAATTATCCCATTTTTTGTTACTTTAAAGGAAACAAAATAAATTTGAATTTGTATGTTCATATATTTGTTATATGAATTTTAGTATTTTGTCGTAATAAATACATTTTCGGATTCCTTATTAATTATGTTATGCGCTGGGAAGTTTCCAAAAATATATTGATTTTCTGGACTCGGATTATTTTAATCATTTCTTGAATTTTGTGGTGTTAAAAACAACCTTTTGGTAGTTTATGGTGCAAATACGGCTCTCAAAAGACCAGCCTATCCAAATAAGCAATCTAAACTGAATTATTCAGCGAAACATTTTCGAATTGGACTGAATATTTCGAGATTTCACTGTGGTCCTATAGTTTCGTAGAACTAAAATACATACTAAATAGCTTTAGTTAACCTGTCGGTTATTTTGTCACATAAGCTAACCTTAAGGAACAACTAGTTCGAGTTGTGAAATCGGAATATCGACTCCGAATTGATTAAATTGTTGAAAATTGCAAATTTTTAATCGATTTTAAAGGATTGTTTTTCACATAAAGTTTTGTTAAAAAAATGATTTTTTATTTTATTTTATTCAATGGTTTTGAAAGCTAAAATTTTTTCACCTAATAAATAATACTTTCAATCACTACTGAAAACTGTTGATAAATTTTGTGTATAGAATTTCAAATCTACTTTTATCAATCGAAACAATCATCATGTTACTTTCAAACCCATAGAAATATAAATTGAAAACTAGTTATTTATTTTTTAACCTTTTCATTTTTAATGGTAAATAAATTATATTAAACAGTATAAAACAGACACTTATAAAAATATAAATAAATGTAAATATTTAAAAAATAACATTTTTAATTATTTTATATTAATTGTGATGGTAAGGATAAATTCTATTGTATTTATATTTTTTATTATACTAAATATATTACTATAATGTTAAAAAAAACTGACCGAGTGTTCAAACTAATCTCTTGACGTTGTTTTAATATTCACAATAAATACTTGTAATATTTAAACAAAAGAATATTCTTTTGGGATTTATTTTATTTTTAATTTAATGAATCATTTACAGTGATGATTTATGAATTCATTAAAACATGTGCAATGGAACATTTTATCAAAATATTTTACCAAAAAATGTTTATCAATAATATTCAGTTGATGGGTCGAGAAAAATTTTGTTAACAATGTTTTAAAGGATGTTTTGAAGCAGTCTTTAAAAAATTTTCATAGAAATGAAGGATGTCTTTCGTTTTTTAACTTGTTTTCAGCCCCATATAGGCTTTAAATATAAAGATTATAGTACAGAATATTTATCGTTTTGGTTATATAGTTTGGTTTTGTACTATCGTTTTTGGCCTTGGAGGAAAACTCATTTTTCCGTGTAACATTATTTCATCGGTTTGAGTATAATGTAGAATTATACTGGTGGTTTTTAAAATTAGACTAAGGGCTTAAAAAGGCGCATAAATATATATTTAATTTTTTTTGCGTCCAATCTATCATGTCAAACATAAAAGCTTTTATAAATCTTTCATCGAACGTTAAATTCTCTTGCAGGTTTTGTACTCAGCTTAAATATTACTTTAATAAATAATAATATAAAATCCCTAATATACCTTTTAAAGTAAATGTATCTATTAAAAATTATATTATTCAAACAATTCAATATTCATATACTAAACATCCGAAAATTGCTGATGATGATGTATGTAAACATCGAAACATAAAACATATACGATATATTTTAATTCAGCAATTATCATTTAGACGATATTCGTTCTTGTGAGATTGTATGGGGTACACACGAATAAAGAATATACTCAATAGCAATATTTGTATATATATATATATAT
>MQRK01191923.1:5971-17176 GCA_001938485.1 Girardia tigrina | reverse complement strand
TGAAGAATACTGTTTGTGTTATTTCTTTTCTGATTTTACCTGATAATATGCATTCCCTAGGTTAATTGTGCTGAAGTATCTTGTATTGAGCAAATTTCCAACACCTCTTTTACATTTGTTCTCAAGAGATTTGATTCAGTAACCTGAAATCTATACATAATCTTATCGAATTTGCATCTTTCGTGACAATTGATATTAAATCCATAAAACTTGACTGAAGTCTTAACGAAAATAAGTTTAAATTGGTATTTTGGTATTAATAGGTAGATTATTCTGATGGGAAATGATGAGGCAGTTTGGAAATGATGATCTTCATTATTTGGCGAGATCATAATGTCATATAGTTAATCGAAAATACCTTCGATGCCAGAAGTAGCAGTGATTAGAGCAGTCTTTTCAAGATCTTCTTGAGTGACGGGGATATGATGGAATGCTTTATTTAAATCGAATTTTGAGAAGACTATAGAGCCTTTGAGGCAAAGGACAATTAACGACAGGAATTGTGTATTTATATTGCATTTAATTCTTGTTAAACTGATCACGGGCGTATGTCATGTCTGATTTTTCAATGACATGAAGAGCTGAGACTGAGGATTAGGATTAATCGGACGAATGAACGGAATTCTCATTGGACTGCTGATATGAGTTTCAGTGAAAGTTTATGTAGTTTTTTCTAATTGTATGAAAGGGTTTTTTGACGATACGCTTGACTACTGGATGGGCTAAATAGAAAACTGAATTGGGATACAAGCATTGTGAAGTAAAACGTTTGATAAAGTATTGCATATCGGAGGTCCATTAGCAACTTGAGACAATTAAGAACAGATGAATGACCGAAATGGAAATTTTGAAAATGAGTGAGCTTGGATGATTTTACAAGAGCAACAATCAACCAAAACCTCTAATGACTTGAGAAAAAAGCTAAATCTGAAAAAATTTGACTGCGACGGTGAATTTCCATTGAAAAGTTTGTTGGAATCCGATGAGCTTAAATTAGAATGAAATAGTTTCATAAGGCTTGATTTAGGAACCATTGGTGGTACAGAGAGTAATCTAAAGAGAATGCTGGGGCAAGGTTGCGAAAATTGATTGAAATACACAAACCTAAATTGATTAGAAAATCATATTTTGTTTTTGTGGCTGAAATCTGTACAGAATTGAGTATTGAGCATCAACAAGCCTAAGAAGAGTTTGTCTAAACTGGCTTCACATTTTAGGGATTCCTTATATTTTCTCGACCAAAAATAATGTATAAGATGCAAATTGGATAATATGGTGTAGTCTATCCACATTCGATGCAACTTTTCTATTCGTTTTGGAGAATTAGGAATGGTAAAAAACAAATTGAGGCTTCTTTTGTATGAAAGTTTTACTTATGAGAGAGCATGAATCAGGTCGCCATGAAAATTATCTAATGATTTCTGAATTAAAAAGGTCATTAATTAATTAATCTGTTTTGATTATTCTTCTATTCTGTAGCATAAGTGATCATTCTTATTATTATTTTCGGCATCTTTGGAAATTGATTGTTGGAGAATATTGTCAACTTTTTATTGCGCGATGTGTAGAGGTACAGTAGGTAACATCATTTACTTGACCAGTTGCCATGGAGATGCCTGGCTAAAGATATTCCAATCCAAAGATAGATTTGAAATTGAAAGCTGAGTGTTTGATCTCGGAAATATTTTTATTAATTCTACGGGCAATGGATTGTAGCAGAAAAAGATAAATTTTTAATGTCTTCGCATGGTTTTGTAAAATAGAGGCAAATAATTTCGTTGGATCTAAGTTTCTGTAAAAGTTCAACATGCAGGTTTCTGAGGAGATATATATCGCAGAATTTTGCTTGTGATTGAAAATAATAAACCTCGATGGTTTTATATTGTCGTAGTCCTTGTACAGAGGTTGTAACTTAGGAAGTACAGAATTAGATGTGTTTTCAGAAAACATTTCTGACACCATTATAAAGAATGCAACTTCTAGGAACATAGATTTCTTTTTTTCAATATGATAGTTTATCGCAAATTCTATTTTGAGCTGTTCAATTGACTAAAGAGTTTGCGTTTAGTACAAAATTCGGCTCTGTTTATACAATGGAAAATGTACAAGGCCAAAAACTTTTTTGGCCCAATAATTACATATTCGAATGACGGAATAAGCCGAATTTGACCTTGAATAATGCAATTTTAATTGCAATTTATCAGAATTTTCCATATAAAAATCCAAAAAAATAGATAAACGTTTATTTTATAACACAATCAAATAATGCACCTCTAAAATTAATTACACTGATTGATTAAACAATCTCAGGAGTTTTTATATATTCAGGATCCTTTGATATAATATGATATTGATATAAATAATTATATGTATTTTAATTTATAAATATATAGTTATTAATTATTCTCACTCACTTATTGCAGATCATAATTGTTCAGTGGGGTCAGGCCTCGTGTTACCACGGTCCCAAAGAAAAATAAACTATTTTGTGAAAAGAAATATTAAAAAAAATAATCATAAAATTATTTTATAATTCTCATTTGATCAAAGTATAAATTCCTTTCAACGCCCAATTTTTCCTTCTTTTGTAATATAAATAAGGCAACAAGTAACTTCTTGTTATATTATTTAACATATTATTACTGGTATATAAAGTCTTTTTAAGTATTAATATCATTAAACATATAATTTACGAAAATATAATGAATAAAATAAATAAATTCCCACTGATAATCCAAATCAATTTGTTTTCAATTCTCAATAATTTCTAATTTAATACCTTCTTCGAGTGCAATTATAAAAGTTTTTCAGAGAATATTGCATTATAAATAAATAAATTTTGATCTTTTCGAGGGCATTTCAGAGAGGTTTGTTTCTGGAGGAAACAGATTTCTTTACTTGACATTGAAAATAATGCTATAGATTATTTTTATTTTAATAACAACGGACAATACATAAATGTACATTCTTTATCAAAATATATAAATAAATTTGAGAAGATTCTAAGAAATAATTTGAAATATGAAGACTAATTCGAAGATACCCTTTGGTAAGATAGATGAAAACCTTTAAGGGTTACAGTTTTTAGAAATCGTTTTGGTAATTTTGAAGGTCGTCCACTACGTTTTTTATCTTCAGATGTACCTAATGTCTTGAACTTATGTACAATTTTTTGAATGCCAACCTTTGAAACAAAAATACCATGTCTAACCTTCATAATTTCTTGTATCCGACCCGTTGAATGACACTCGTTCATTAATTCTACAATAATAATCCAAAACCTTATATCTATATTTCGAGTTGTCATTGAATCTGAAAGATAGACATTTAATTAATTCATCTTAATAAAAGATGGTCTTGATATTTCAATTTTAAATTTACTAAAATTATTTAAATTAAAGCATTTAAACAAGTTAAAAAAATTAATAAATAGCATAAATCAAAATTTCAATGGGTGCGAACAGACTGTTGGAACGCACTGTATATTTCGACGGATCAACCGTCATCTTCAGGTCACTAATTAATAATCAATTCACCTGTATATAAATACAAAAAATGATGATTATGTAATCGATTGCATAAAATCATGCTAATCAAAAATTCTTAATAAGCTGGTTGAGACTGCCGATTGAACATTGATTTTAGGACAACGTGACCTAATTAACAATGCTTCACACGACACTCTCTCCCAATAACTATCAAAATGCTAACACAGAATCTTGAAATTATCAAAATTAACATCAGATTTACATTTTTTCCTATGTTCTGCAATATTAATCTTACTCTCTTTTCGACCATGTTCTTGAATTCGTTTACAGAGATGACGGGCAGTCTCTCCAATGTATGTGGCATCGCACCCATTACATTTATATTCATAAACAACATCAGAACAAAGTGTTAAAGGTGTAATAGATTTATTACTGAACATATTTTGAATTTTATTAGATCGTGATATAATTTTTAAATTTAATTCATTGTTAGTTTCTTTTAATAATAAAGTTTTTAAATCCTTCAAAATTAGGTACAAGTAAACAATATTTAGGCATATTATTAATATCTAATGATCCTTCGATTTCTTTCTTATATCCATCAGGAGAAGTCAAACTCTGATTTTTAAGAGTAATATTGCAGAACATAGGAAAAAATGTAAATGTGATGTTAATTTTGATAATTTCAAAATTTTGTGTAAGCATTTTGACAGTTATTGGGAGAGTGTCGTCTGAAGCATTGTTAATTAGGTCACGTTGCCCTAAAATCAATGTTCAATCGGCAGTCTCAACTAGTTAATTGAGAATTTTGATTAGCATGATTTCATGCAATCGATTACATAATCACCATTTTTGTATTTATATACAGGTGAATTGATTATTAATTAGTGACCTGAAGATGACGGTAGATCCGTCGAAATATATTGTCTTGAAATATATTTTTAAATGGATGAGTGTTGTTTTTAAAAGAAGATTTTCATCCGGATTTCGTTTTATCAAAAATCAATAATTGTTCTCTTTCTATTAACTGTTAGTGTCTTATCTTTTATCTGTTCGTTTTATAGTTACTTCCACGATTCGTTATAGATATTAGTATGTGTTCTGTTATTATAAAAATCATTAACATAACTATACATTATTCTCTCTTTTTATTTGTCTACAACAAATTACTTATTCAATAGTAAGTAACACTGCAAACACGCGAATTTATGTTTGAATTAGGAAAACATTTTCAAGTTGTGAATTCATCGAATGTGTTTGGGGTTTTTTCGGTGAACTTTAAATTTTTGGAAATTTTTCAATTGAAAATCATATTTATAATTAAGATAAGTGAAAATAATGTTTTATTAATAAAAATGATTTTTTTGATAAATTGAACTATTAAAAAGGTTTTCTGTGTGTAAAATTATTTTTTAAAATAATGTAATTTCTATAAAAATGAATATCTTTTAACAGATCGAATTATTAAAGAGTTTACTTTATGTAAAAGTTAGTTTTTACAAATAATTTAATTTCTGTAAAAAATGAATATTTTTTTTAAAAAGTTTGAATGATTAAAGAATTTTGTTTTTAATAAAATTAATTTATAATAAAAGTTACAAAAGTATGATGAAATAAAAAACAAATTGGGACTTAATTTCCTTAAAAAATTTAGAGCTATAATTTATTATACTTTAAAGTATCAAATTTAAATTAAATAAAATTATATATCAATATTTATAGTTCAAATAAGATATCTGGTCATTTTAAAATGAAACATTTTTCCTCAAAAATTTGTTTAAAAAATCATTGTTTGTTATAAATACAATTTTGCGTTAATGACTTCTTCTATTGATCAAGAACCAAACGGAATGAATTAATGATTTTGCATTTCCAGACAAAAAGATTAAATTATTAATTATTGAATTTATCGTACTTGTTTTTCGATGAATTGCTAGTTAAATATGGAATGAATAGTTCATCTACCGTTTTTATTTCTGTGACTGTGGTGTTCAAAAAAAAACACAAAAAACAATTTAAATTCAAATTCAAAAATTAACAGAATAAACAAAAATAATAATGTTTTGTTTTACTAATCAAAAATTGGCGAAAAACTCAAAAACACACGAATCCACAAGAACACCAACCAGAATCGCAATCAATATGCTCAACGGACTGTCAATCGTCAACCCAACTATGCCCAAACGAGACTCGTGGATATATCCCAATTATTGTGTCGTTTCGGGTCATGTATTCGTTCTATACATAAATAAATTTTATATTCCAGTCGTGTCTTATTTCTTCCCGTTCCAACGACGGAAGTTGGTGGTGCAAATTGCACTCGCCAAAGTGACCATAACGACATTTTGTCTCTACATAAGAGTTTACGGTAAAAAAATAATGATATAATTTTTTTTCGTTTGTGAATACTACCGAAATAATATAAAATAACATAAATAACAATATTATTTTGTAAATAGTTCTTTGAATAATTTATTTTTTATATAATACTTTCTTTTTGATTCTAAATTGTTGTTTTTCAATCTAATAAGTTCCCATGTGTTCTTTTCTAAAGTAAAGTCATAAAACGTCAACTACTTTGTACAAAATATTTTCCTTTATTAAGAATCGGTAACATATTTTTTCAATAAAAATCGAAAAGGTTCATTACTAATAGATATTCCAAACAAGTTTAAATGTTTATTCTATGTTGAAAAGTGATGTCCTCCCTTCATTCCAGCAGAGGGAAACGGAACTTAAAGATGCTAGGACGAGAAATAGAAGTATATCTCTCGACGAAATATTTCCTTATACATCCTTCTGTAGTCTTTAAATGAATTATAAGAAAACATCTGCATGAAATTGGTTATTAAGGGAAGAACTGACAAAAAACATGTTAGAGACAAATATAGAAGATGGAGATTCACGTGGTTTAAACAGTGATTGTCTTGGATGTAACAACAGTAGTCTTTCATCGTTTGGTCTGACGAGTGACGCTTAACATTATTCAAATCACACGGTTGAGTTCAGGATTGGAGACTTCAATTGTGGTATCAACCTGACTTCCCGGTATGTTCAGATCACATTTATCGCAATAAGAATAAGTATATAGAACAGAAGTTTTGTGACGTTTTTTGAAATCGATTCTGTAAAACACAGTTGGGATCGATGATGATAATGGGCTGCTTTACTGGAGAGACAATTGAACTGCTTTTGTGTCCCAAGAATGTGTTAACGATATAAGTGCAACGATATTTGAACGACATTTCATGTGAGCTAAGATTACTGGAATTTATCTAATACCAAGGGTACTTCAAAGCCCCTTCCTCAACCAATTAGAGAAGATGTGGAACACGCTAGAGAAGCAAATAAGAACGAAAAAGCCACCCGCAAGACGCTTGTTGCTTTACCTGATGATTTGCAGATTGAATTTGTTCTTAATATTGTAAATTCCATATTTTGAGAAAGTGACTGATATTAAAAAGTCTCACGGATATTCAAAAAATATGCTCTTATTATCGAATTGATGAAAATAAATCATACAAAACAATTTCGAGATTTCTACTTTCTGTTGCATTATAGGAAATAGTTATTCAACGCAAATATTCTAAAAAATAGGTGGCCGGATACTTTTGCGAGAGTGGTGTAAAAGACTTCATAGGGACTAAAGTGTATAAAATTTTGGAATTTCCAATATATTTTTTATTATATTTTATGGTTTGAAAAATAAAAAAGATAAAACTACGACTTGCGCAAGAGTGTTCAGTTTGCTTCTTCCTCGTTCTCTTTGTTCCTTAAGTCTGGTTTACTCAAATAATTGTTAACCTTTCATCCGACCAAGTTTAAGAGAAAAAAGGAACATTTTATAAACCCTACCATTCAAAGGCATCTTAAACTAATATTTAAATTTAAAAAATCTAATAGAAATAAAAATAATAATTATTTTTTTAAATTAAAATATAAACAATTGGAATTGACGAAAAATCAAATTCAAAAGAGTTAAAAAAATAAATTTTAAATTATTTTTTAAAGCAATTAATAGAAAGAAGAAGAGTAAAAGAAAGACAAATCGATTATATTCATAAAATGCCACTTACACTTCTATACGCACCACAGAGCAATATGCGGTTTTATATAAATTGACTTGTTGGTCTAAATTGTGACTCTCACTTTGAAGGACGAAATACTGAAGCAAGAAAAACTAAAAAATAGTAAAATATCGTTTTATTTTTATTTAATTTTAGGGGGTAAAGAAATAAATCTTAGAATACTTCTCCATAAAATAATATAATTATTATAAAATACTATTTAAATGTTTAACCATCACTTATTGTAATAAGTTTCTTAATTTACTTTCAATTAGAATATATTATATTTTTGATAAATATTATATATATTCTGATTATTTTCTAAGAGGATTACTTGTTAAGTTTCCCGAATAAAAAATTAGTAAAGAACTTTTTCGATTTTTATTGAAAAAATCTGTTACCAATTCTTAATATAGGAAAATATTGTTTTAAAAAGCAGTTGACGTTTTATGACTTTACTTTATAAAAGAACATAGGGGAAATTATTATATTTAAAAACAACAATTTAGAATCAGAAGAAATTCCTCTCCTCGCCCAAAAATACGATCAATGACATTTGAAACTTTATCATTTTTGATTATTAGATAATCGATTCGCTGATCTATTTGGTGCCATGTAAATTCCACCCACAAAAATTACAATAATAAAAATGATATTGTTAGAAATGATAATAAAAGTCGAACAAATGAAAGGAAACAATTTATTTAAACTAATGCAAATTTATTGCGACACCTTTCAAAAACTCAAAAAATTGAATCTGATTCATATCTTTCTACAGGATTTTCTAAATTTGTATTTACATTTTTATATTTTTTCTCTGAAGTGAAGAATCTCCTCTTTTGACATGGATTAATTTTGTTTGTGTTAGTGCTTCTTCTAAAGACCGTATGTTTGGTTGCAAACTTTTGAATGACGCTCTTAATACACTGTTAAATCCTTCAATCAGATTGTTTGTTCTTGGAATATTATTAATAGTACGCTCTCTAACATTCCAAATTTCAGATGGTAACATGGGTTCTACTCTTCTTCGTCGTTGACCTAATCCTCTTTGAATGCCTATATAGGTTTGTTCAAAATACGCTATAAATTCAGCAGGAATATCGTCATCATCAGAGTGAAGTTCAAATCCTTTGATGACATCCTCTAGAATTTTAATTTTTTTGGGGAAGAATCTTCGTGAAATCTTCGTGGAATCTTAGACATTTTTTATTCTAATGAAACTTACTTAATTTTTTGGTGGAATTTTAATTTTAATGGGTGAAATTGTCGTAGGTGGAATTCTACATTGCATTTTATATGTTATCAAACTTTTTGGAAATTTATGTTAAAAGGAAAATTAAAGCGATAGCAAATTATGAAGTATCGTGATATCTAAAAAGAAAGACACAAATAAAAATTTTTATATATAAAATCAATGAATAATATATGAACAAGGCAAATTGCAATATGAAGAAATTTTTACTAGTGTATTCCTATCTCAATTTGAAACGATTTCTGTAATTCATCCACATTTTCCAAATAATATTTATAATTTATTCCCGATCCTTAATTGATTAATTCATACATCCAGTATCATGTATTAATACACTATATTTTATCCACAATTATCAACCATATATTTGGATCAAATAATTCAATTTATTCTATTATCATTCACACGAATACTTTGACTTAGTATTATTATTTATACGAAGTCATTTCATACAATTTATATACCACTTATTTACGATATTCCTCAAATAAAAGCTTAATCTAAGGTCGGTTGTAAATTCGGAAAATTTCCCAACAAATTCTATTCTAGGCTTTAACGATTATCACAAAGTTATTTGAACGATATATCTCGTTGTTTATTTAGTTATCTCGTACTTATATATTATATTTATTCAATAAATATAGTTAGTTAAGACATCAAATATTTTTTCTTATTAAAAATATTGTTCTTTTATTACGTTGGCGACAATCAGACAACCCTATATATTTGATTTAGCGAATTCATCCACTTATCATACTCAAACTTAATATTGTTTTCCAAATCTTATTTAATAGACTGTTATCGTTTGCAATATAATTTTCTTTCTATGATAACTACTTAGGCTACAAACAATTTACAATAATATATATATGAAAATTTTCGTTATTATTTTAAGTCTCAGACAATTTAATCTCAGTTTTATTTTTTTTAACTTGTATTTTTAATACAATTTAAAATTAAAAATTTTTTTTAAAAATATGAAAAATCTAATAAATTTCAAAAAATTAGCATTCCAGTTAAATTTAGAAAAAACGAAAAATTCCAGTACATTTTAGAAAAAATATACTATTTAAATAAATTTAAAAAAAATAATTATATTTGTTTTAAAAGTATATTTTTTTAAATATTGTTATGAATATTCTAATGTAATTGGATACGAATTTTTATTTAATAATATAAAAATATTATACATATTTTTAATATATTTTAGAAATTATTAAACCTAATAAATAATGACATACATTTTTTTATTGAGTTAGAAATTTAAAAAACTTAATTATTTTTATTTTAATATATATGTACTTAATTAAATTAAATAAATTAAAGTGTGTCAATGATTCTTTTCACAATACAGTAGCCGCTGATTTATTTGAATCCTTGGTGATTTGTAAAAGATTCAAATAACTCAATTATGAAAATTATGTCATAGTTTTAAACAAATGCCATTAAATAATTGGGAAAAATAATGAAACACTATTTTTACTAAACTTTATTTCAAGCAAAGCCATGATCATCTAATGTTGTGTGTTTGGAAGCATTTTCTTTTTCTATGTGATTAATTTTCTTAATTTTGTAATTTTTTCTTAATTTTAAAATTTTACTATTTTCTTCAAATAACTGAGAGTTTAAATAACTCAGCGTTCAAATAACTCAATGAGTACTGTATTTAGAAATACCTTTTAAAACATGACTCTATGAAAAACACAAGTTTATTTTGTTAAATTACCGTATTTTCACGTTTATAACCCGCACACCACTCGCAGGGTGTCCAAATGGGTGGTGTATACTAAAATTGTACTAAAAATATTTTACACAAACTAACATTTGACGATGATGACCAATGGTTAATGTGTGATTTTACCTACTCCGAATGCATTTTGCGTGGAAACAATTGTGCAAGTTATACACGGGAAAGTACGGTTAGTTGCCAACACCACAGAAGTCATAGCTTACCCAGATTTATGGTAGTCTTTCAAACCACAAATAAATAACGAAAGATAAATGAAGCCAGATCCCACTTTTAATGAAACATTAGAGAATTTGAAAATAAAAAATATTTTTGAGATTATTCATATATCAAATTCTAATTAAAAATAATAATAAATAAAAAAGTTTTAAAAACCACGTTTTCATATAGACTAAAAAGAGGAAAATAATTTTCTTCTAGACATGTGAGAAATTTTATACCTAACCCAAAAACGTGGGGCAGATTTCTGAATTACTGCTATTAGTAACTGCTATTTTCTCTTTACTGCTTTTTAATAACAATCGATTATTTCTCTATGCCCCACGTTTTTGGTTAGGTATAAAATTTCTCACATGTCTAGAAAAAAAATATTTTCCTCTTTTTAGTCCATATGAAAACGTGGTTTTTAAAACTTTTTTATTTATTATTATT
>MQRK01191907.1:9099-19410 GCA_001938485.1 Girardia tigrina | reverse complement strand
TCAACTAACCGGAAGGATTATCAAGTACAGCTCGCCAAATATGATGTCTCAAATGATCGGGTAAATTCAAATTGAACATTTTCCACAACTTATTCCTCAAATCCGGCCATCGACCGAGAATCGAGATGATTCCTTCGAATGTCGCCGTCAAAATCGTCTCGGTTCTCGTTTGAAAAGGATTCACATTTAACCGAATGATTCTTTCCGATTCATGATTGATTTTCAAGTCAAGAACTTCAGATATCTTCTCATTAATGATCTGATAACACAAACCTTACGAAAATAAAAAAAACGACTCAAAATTTCTCAATACACACAAAACGAACTGCCACTCAAAGATTGTTGTGCTTTTTGTATAATAATCGATTTTTCATGATCTAATAAACTATGAAAATTATCGATATTGTTTTCTGTTAATTGATGCTCGACTGCATCGTGTAAGTCGGTCACAAAAACATTCCATTCCTAAATTCGCAAAGAAAACATTTGTTTTGTAAACCAAATATTATATCTGGAAAAATATGCAATCAGACCTTGGTAGCGACGACATTATCAAAAGAAGAAATTAACCAGTCTGAATAAATGACATCAAAACTCATTACAATTCGAAATTACGTCAACTAACGACGCTAATGAAACATTAATTTGAAATATTAAAACAAACTGTATTGTAATAAATTTTTAATTTAATCATTTTTATCAAATAATTTGTCAGTGTTAAAACTGGATTTTCTTCTATTTTTATTGTGGAATATTTTATTAAGAATTTATTTAAAATTAACAATTTTCATTGAAGAAAACAAAACTAATTTTTTTATCGAAATGATTTTAATTTCATTTCAAATTTTCTTCACTTTGTTCTTGAGAAAAAAATCAGGAAAAAATTTCGGGAACTGTCAACAGATTTACACACATTCATCTCGGTTGGATTAGTCTCTAGTTAAATAAAAATGACAACTAACTTCTTTTACAAGCAACCAAACGAAAGTGTACGGAAATTTATTTAATACATTTTCCAAGCGATTTTTGTTATTTGTTTATTATCTTTTTTCTCTTTTTTGTAAAAACAATTCGCTTTTCTGATTATTATGGAATATTCTTCGCAAAATGATAGTTGCCCAGAAAATGATAATAAATCAAAAGTTACAAACAATGATGTGCATGCCGCAACACAGCTTCCGCACTTGTTAAGAATACGATTTCATTCAGAGAATGACAATGGAATTACATTCTTCGTCATGTCGTGTTTAGTGACTATTTTCATAAATATAATATTTGGTGCAATCGCTATATTTTTTTCAATAAAGTCTCATAAATTGCTCAATACTGAAAGATCAACTCCTCAAACTATTTTATATGCAAGACGTTATGGATATATTGCTCTTGCTCTCAACACATTAGGGATTTGTTCAACGATGTCAGTATTAATTGTAGTTTTTCTGCTACAAGGTCAACCAGTCAGTGAGCACTATGTAAAATCACCAGTAAACTGACCTTAATTGTTGCCTTAAATATCTGTCAGATTCCATTAATTGTTTTGGTTCCGTTTTCAAAAACAACTTTCAAGTTTATGTTTCGAAACTTTTCATGTTTGCCAATAGATTCTGATGATTCTAAGCTCACTCATTTGTATTTAACAATTATTTTTTAGAACATAATGAAGATTTAAGATATTTTTACTGAATCAAAAATGTTTATTTCTTTATTTTTCTTTAGATTTCAAAATAATTGTTTTTCCCTAAATAATTTGGTGGAAATATTTTTTTTAAATCTATCTATATAGACAATTATTCATTATTTAATGTATTATGTATCAAATGATTTATTTTTTATTTTATCATTTAATTTGTTTAATATTATGTATTATATTTTATATATTTGTTTGTTTCGAAAGAAATGTGAATTTATTATAAAATTTTAAAAAATACAGTTTTTACAAATAATATTATGGAATTGTAATAAAATACACACTTTTAAAACCCATAAAGGTTAAGTTTCACACGAGGATCTTGTTGGTATTATATAAGTTGTGTGTAAGACTTTTTTGTATGGACTAAATTTACATAAATATTTATAATGAGTACCGAATAAAACATTTTAAAAAAAATTTTGAACAAATAAAATGTTTTAAAACACAGAATTTTGTGTTCAAATGCATCTAATCTAAAGTTCTGAATCATGAAATGAACTTTATGCTTCAGTAATTACAAAGTTATTCAGCGACAGGTTATCAATTTTAGTTGACGTAAATAAATTTCATAAAAATATATTAATTGTTTCTGAGTGTTAATAAAGACATTTCTCAATAATAAATATTGTGGTAAATCAAGTATAAATGCTCTTCATAGAAAAGTTAAAATTTATTTAAATTCACATTCTGTTAACTAATTAGGTTGCTTCAGGCTAGCACGATTTAAAATGGTATTTTATACACAATGGAAACAGAGATGCTTTTATGTTGATCGCAGTGAGTTTCTATCACAGTAAAGTTAAGAGTCTTCTGAATAAATTTTCTAAAAACTTGCCAAATTATATTTATAGTGAATAATATGTTCAATTAAATAAAGTTTTTCATGGATTTTAACTAATTTTAGTCATTTTATTTTTCTTTTTCATGCTTCATATCTCTTAATATGAAAAACTAAAAAATTTTCTACAAAAATTTTATTTTCTTGGGGGTTTAAAATCATAAGAGATTTTATCGTTTTTTACTAATAAATTTCTGGTGCATCGTTATTTATTATTTTTTAATAAAACTTTTTTAATAAAGACTGTATTTAATCAATAGTTTGATGAAAACTAAACATAATAATGAATACTTTACGTGAAGTAGATCATTTGTCACTTAATAACGTTACCTGGACTTTAAATAGTCAATGTACTTATATTTCTTTGACTATACATTATATTACAGATAATTAAAATTTGAAAACTTATCTTCTCGCTATAGAAGAATATTTGTAAAGCCATACAGGAAAGAATATTGCTGAAAAGCTATGTACAATGTTGGACGATTGAGAGATAAATATTAGTATTATTGTTGCAATTGTTACAGATAATGCTAGAAATATGATCGCTGTATATCCGGAGCCTAAATTTAAACATCAATCTACCTTCGCACATTCAATTCAGTTATCTGTAACAAAAGGGTTAAATTAAGTTAAAGATTTAGAGGAAAAGTTTTGGAAGTTGGTTGGACATTTTAAACACAGTACTTTGGCTACTTCAACTTTAAACATTTTGCATAAAAAATTTGAAGTTCGCAACGTGGGTTGATTTAAGACTCTATTATTAGATGGAACTCTTTGGTTGACATTTTTGAGCATTTCTTGGAACAGAAACTTTTCATTTCTGCAGTTCTACAGTCATATACAAAAAGGCCATAACATATTGTCAGTCGAACTTTCTCAAAATGATAGCGAACTAATTTGAACATTAATATCAATTGTAAAACCTTTGAAATTAATAACATAAGCAATGTGTGGGATAAATATGTTACCTTTTGTTACCTTGCATTCATCAGCTTTTGAATAAAACTTTTTGTTTATTATTAATTTGTCTTTATGTACCAAATTTGTTTTTGTCATAACAAATTATCTGCTATAAGGCAACTTTGCTCTTTTTTTGCAATATGTCAAAGAAGCAATTTTGAACAATTTTCTTTTATGAGTTCAAGTAAGAAGAAAATTTTAAGGTGACAGTTCTAAAAATTTATGCTGTTTAGGGCTCAAATTGGGTCAAAAAAGTTGCTTCCAGAAATTTCGTTCCGTAGATTTTATATTTTGAATTAACTAACTGATGTAAAAATTATTTGTGTTTTTTCATGATAGTCTACATATATATGGGAGACATTAATTGAGTTAGTAAAGGATAAGTGGTAAAAATAGGAAATAACCTGTCGCAAAGATCGTATTTCTTATCGAATACAGTTTGGTTAATAATTTTCGAAATTATATATATATATATATATATAATCTATAAATTTTAATTTACATAAAGATAAAGTTACTCAATAAATTTTAATAAAATACAATTCAAATTAAAAACTAAAATTATTTTTTAAGTTGTTGTTAAAAAATTATTAGCATATAATCCTACTCGAAATTGAGCTCCTTAGAATTTCAGGGTTCTTGAATTCAACTCAGGCATAAACCCTCACTTCAGTGACTTCTTTCTACGTTACTTAAGAAGGGTGTCTATCCAATTAGTTAATGTCTTATTGTTAGATTACTTTTGTTAACAGAACAGGTGATATTTTTTTGGGTTTCAGTTTCAGACTATTAACATATTTAAGTGTTATTTGTGTGGAAATACAAATGAAGCATAATATAAATATGCTCATTATTTTAAACGGTGTAACAGATATAATTAAAGCAACGAAAATCGAGAGACAAAGTATAAAAACACCAAATGTCATCAATCCCTGAAAAACATTTATTCTCAAACTCAACCACAATTTCTGTCAGTAATATTTTTTGTTATTTTCATTATATTTTATAGTTCTTTATAATTATTAATTTTTTAATTATATCTCTTTTCTTGTAGCCATACTAAATTATATTTATAAAAATTTTGTAATTATTAATACTTTTTATCATTTTTTAGATTAATGATATTCACTTGAAAATGATTAGGAAATATAAAAGTTTACATCCATTTGGGAGGCATAATTTATGCCGTAATTTTAATATCATTAAATAATTCTCCTAATTATAATATTTAATTAATAATTATGCAAAAATAAATTCTTATATTTAATTCACCCCAAAACATTAATAATGTTTTTTGTTTGAATTTAATCTATATAAATATAAAAGTATAAAATCGATATAAACAAAAACACAACATTTAATATTTCATAATCATGTGTAGAAATTAATTTATAAGTAAATATTTGAAAATAATTAAGTTTTTTTTTTAAAAGCACTTTAATTAAAATAAATAAAATTATATTTTTTAATTGTAAATCGTAAAATATATTTATATAATATTTTTTTCGATTTTAGATGAGAATTCGAAGAATTTCTAAACTGATTTTAGTTCTCGTAATTTTATGGATTTTATATATTTATTTTGCAAAATTACGACATCAGAAACAAGACTCTCTCGTCAAAATCATTCATCAATCATGGAAGACTGAACAGATTCCGGAATTCTTTGAAGAAAACTCACTTTCATGGAAGAGATGTTTTCCTGACTGGACCTTTAAACTTTGGACTGATGAAGACAACAGAAACCTTATACGAGACCATTATCCTTGGTTTTTAGAGATTTATGATAGTTTTGAGAAACCGATTTATAAGGCTGATGTAAGCAGATATTTTTATATGTTTCATTACGGAGGAATTTACGCTGACCTTGATTGTGAATGTTTAAGACCATTTGGAAATCTATTAACGAATTATTCTATAATATTTGGAGCAATGGGTTCCAATGATGAAAAAAGTCAAAACTTTTATGTTGAAAATTCATTTTTCTATTCAAAAGCTCAAGAAAGGTTTTGGTTTGAAGTTATAATGAATGTAGTAAAGTATGCGTCTCAGAATATGACACCTGAAAAAACCACAGGACCCATAATGCTTACAGAAACCATCCTCAGATATTTTCAAAAGTCTTCAAGTCAGAAAACATTATTTGTATACCCTAGTTGGGTTTTTAATCCCTTTGATTGGAGTAATAAAAGTAATATAACTTTTTTCTGTAAAGATTTTAACCGAATGACTGTGGACGAAAAGAAGAAGTGTAGAGAATACTATTATAATTACGGGTCTTTTGTCGTTCAATATCATACCCATGTTTGGTCTTAGATCAGAAGGCATTCATGTTCGGTGTAAGAGTATAATCCAAATGATCTTGATCGTTTCTATATATATTAATTTATTATTTATATTGAACATTTTTTTATTAGCTGTGTTCTTTTAATAAAACTGCAATCGTTTAATAAGTTAATATTATTATATTTTATAAATTTTTAATCAAAAATTTCCGTTCATTAAAATCAGATTATAAAAAGATTTATTATCAGAATGAAAAATATAAAATTCAGCAATTTATTCCCAAATAATAATTTTATTGCTGGAAAATTGTAACAATTATTTGTTGCAATGCAAAAAGAATAACAAAATAAGATAACATTAAATTACCAAAAACTTCTTTCAAATGTTTTTTTGACAAACATTCTTCTATAAAAATTATTTTTTTCTAATTATGATATTTTTTATTAATCTTTTAATATAATATATTATTTTTATCTATTTTTTCGGAGTATATTTTGTATTTTCTTATTATGTTTTTATTTTTAAGATTTTTATATTGTAATTTTAATTAAAAAAACAGTAATTTACTATGTTTCGATGTGTTTAACTCTTCTATCTTAACACGTAAAAATAATTTAGTTAAAGTTTGTTCAAGAAATCGATTATTGAACATGTTTCCATGTTTCATAAATCATTTATTTAATTCAATAAAATGTTATTGGATATTAAGAGTGTTTTTTTATAAATTGAGATAGCCTTACTTTACTCATTTGAATTTTAATAAAATTTTAATTAACTACAGATCGTCCTTTAAAAAATATAGTTTTTAAAAATAAAATATAATTCTGTATTATTTACATTATTTCTATAAGTATTGTATAAATTTATTGAATTTAATTAATTTTAATACAATTATTTTTGTTTTGATGTTATGATGAGAATTTTATCATCTTTCGCGTATTTACAGTACAGTATGCTGCAACCGTCTGCTGAACAGCTAAACGTTGTAATTGAAACCTGTTGCAGAAATGGAATGCAGGGAAGTAAAACACATGAACTTCTTTCAACGGTATGAGGGAAAATATAATCGGACTTCGACAAGTTCAAAGAATAATGAAAGAGTTTTAAGATGGCACAAGAACATCATTTAATCGCATAGAAGGACGTGGTGGTCCGAAAACCGAGAAAACACTGCAATTAGTTGAGGAAGTGAAGGCTGAATTATTGGCTGACTCTCGAATGTCTATTAGAGATTTATCTACGAAATTTGATGCTTCAATACAGATGATTATGGAAATCATCCACAACGACCTTGGATTTCGTAGTGTTTACTGCAAGTGGATCCCACACTACCTGACGGACGCGCACAAAGAACGCAGAGTGAATTCCTGCCAGAAAATTGAGGAGGCGATGGACAAAAGAAATATGCAGAAAAACCTCGTCTTTACTGATTAAGAGCAATTTTATGCACGTGGAATTGTGAACACAGCTTTCAGGAAAGCCTGGATTCCTCCTGACGGTGATGTTCCTCATATCGACAAGCGAATGCCCATGGAGAATAATTGGATGCTTCTTTAGGCTACCAACTTCAAAGGTCTTCATTTTTTCCGCGTAATACCTAACAATACCACGGTGACGTCACAGGTGTATATAGCATTCCTACAAGACGCCTTCAATTCATTTAACACCTTCCAGCTGAGACAGACAAGAAAATCCGTCAAATGGGAAAATACGACGCTGATTTATGACAATGTGTCAGTCTATATATTTAGAGCAACTACCACTTTCCTGGAGACGAAACGTTGCCATCGTCTTGACCAATCCCCATACTCTCCTGATACCAACATTTGCGACCGCCTTTTATTCCATCTCCTGGAAATGCGTCGCACAAATATCGTCTTCGTTAATTCTCATACCTTGGAGACCTTCCTGGAAGATTCGAAGGAGAGTATGACTAGTGATATCATGAGACATGAGTTTGATAAACCGAAACACCACTGCCAGCTGATAATTCAGCATCATGATAATTTTGTGTAATTATATTTTTGAATGTCATTGGAGCAAAGTTCTACTACCTGGATTTGTAAAAACGACATTTTTTATAGGACAATCTGTACGTTGATAATACATATATTCTTACAGACTATCTTTTTAAATGCTTTGAAACTTAAGAATATGATAAAGTTAGGCTTTGTTTTTGATCTTCAATGTTTTCTTCTTTTAATCCATTCTGAAATTTTGTGTTGGTGTACATTATTTGTTCAATGTAACCTTACTATTGTGATCTCTTTTATCACTGGTATGTATGTTGTTCCTCAAGCATCCTCTACAAATATTTAAACTATGATTTGTAATTTCAAAAGTAGACTAAAAATTCCAGACTCTATGAATTAAGCCTTTTATCATGCCCTCTATTTGCCTAACCATTGCCTTTATTGATAATTTAGTTTGCTATCTCTAATTCATTCCATTATTCTTGAGAGAATCTCAATGATGTTTGTTATTTACTTCCAATTCTGTTGTACAATTACTTTTAGAATGAATAATATCCATCAATTTTAAGAATGATTTTTTGACGGATCGATTACTGAAAACGAAACGGATATCATCCATTTATTTGTAGTACAGTACATATTTTACTGCCGGGTATAAATAGATTTTATCATCAAGCGGCTTCATAAAAATTGATGTCAACGTTAGAGCAAATGTGGAATTAATTGAGACTATCAAAAATGAATGTATCATTTATATTTAAAATGAAAAGAACCACACAAATAAAATAGGTTTCTCTTTCTTAAATTTCAATCTCTTATAATGCATTCAGATGGATAATTTTATATGATATTACTTCATTCCATTTGTTAAGAGCACTGAAATAATTACTATGAAAATATTTATTAACATCACATTTAAAGTCATAACAACTCTCGAAACGTCTTTCACAATTGGAAGCCCTTCTAATTGGTTTTTATTTTATTTATCTTTTTAAATGCTTTGAAACTTAAGAATATGATAAAGTTAGGCTTTGTTTTTAATCTTCAATGTTTTCTTCTTTTAATCCATTCTGAACTTTTGTGTTTGTGTACATTATTTGTTCAATGTAACCTTACTATTGTGATCTGTTTTATCGCTTGTATGTATGTTGTTCCTCAAGCATCCTCTTCAAATATTTAAACTATGATTTGTGATTTCAAAAGTGGATTAAAAATTCCAGACTCTATGAATTAAGCCTTTTATCATGCCCTCTATTTATTTTCATAACCATTGCCTCCATAATTTAGTTTACTATCTCTTATTCATTCCATTATTCGTTTCATCAAGTATTCTTTCCAATATTGTTGCACAAGTTGCAAAAAATTTCTTGAGGATTCAATACGTTGTCGTTTGTGATCATCAGTCAGTTGATAAGGCACCCAGATGCTCAAAATCTTTTTCCTGTTCAAAATTTCATGGAGGATTGTCCTTATTGATTCTTTGTTGACATCAAGCATTTCACTTATGTGTCTTAAAGACATTCTTTCATCCTGCTCAATTATGTTCCTAACTTTTTCAATCAAATCATCAGTTGTTGTTGCTGAAGGACGTCCACTTCGTGGGTGATCGTCCAACGATAGCCGCTTACCTGAAGTAAAATCAGAGAACCAGTTTCTTATTGTGCGTTCCGTTGGGCTATCATCAGGGAAGGCATGGAACAACTTTCTATAGATTTAAGCTGCAGTCGTTCCATTTTTCCACTCAACGTATGCATAGAATCGACTGTTAGATTTTAAAAACTCCATTTTTACCGACAACCTTTTAAATCCAATATGAAAAGTGATCATATGACACAAATTAATACATATATATCGATTGATTTTTTTGCCAAAAAATCTTTATAAACATGAATTAACAAAAAAATAGCATTAGAATGGTAATTTTCTTTCTTATTTAGAAGTGGAGAGTAACGGAAAAAACTTTCTTGCCATGTTAATAACATCACATTTAAAGTTATAACAACTCTCGGAACGTCTTTCACAATTGGACGCCCTTCAAATTGGTTTTTATTTCTATCTTTTTAAAGGTGATATTTCTTTATATTTCTAAAATAATTATTATCTTTCAGTTTAAAAAAATATTAAAATTAATAATACTTTCGTTCCTTTTCAACAACTAAAAATTTAGTTAAAACTTTTTATTCACAATTATTAGTATGACAATTTTCCATATTACAAGATTAATTTTGTTGAGATTTAGTTGTGTTTTTTATTAAATTTGAAAAAAGAAGTCTGATTTTATTTTATTAAAATATATTTATATATTTACAATTGATTACAATTAAAAAGTCAAAAGTGTTTGATAAAAGAATAACGTTTTATTTGGCCCCTGACCGATTTTATATTAGGATACCGAGAGCCTTTAGCGACAACTCGGGTTTGCTTACGGATTTTAATAATTCGACTACGCACTTTACATCGTGCTTTTATATATATATTAATATAGTATTTAATAATTATTTTTCTTTGATTGTCTTTCAAAATTAATTACTTTTTCGTTTTATGGTTCCAGGTTTTCTTCA
>MQRK01191896.1:3642-18932 GCA_001938485.1 Girardia tigrina | reverse complement strand
GATAATTAAATTAAATTAACAGGAAAATTTGTTTTAGAAATGTGAATTGTTATAGTAATAAATTTTGGTGTTTAAAAAAAATGAATTCTGATATAGACGTTGCAACCACTTCTCACAGGGTTCGTGATTAAAATTCAAAGTTATAATTTACAAACTTTATTTCTAATACAACTTTCATTATTGAAACAAATTTATGAGGAACAATATTTCAGTTACATAAACCAGATTTCGAAATTCTAAATATAAATAATAATATCGATATATATAATATTGAGTCTTGTGAGCGCAAGTTTAGTATTTTGAAAATATAATTTGATTAAAGCTTTTTTATATAATTATTGGACATGTTTCGATGTTTACATACATCATCATCAGCAATTTTTGGATGTTTAGTATATGAATATTGAATTGTTTGAATAATACAATTTTAATAGATACATTTACTTTAAAAGGTATATTAGGGATTTTATATTATTTATATTAATTATATATATATATATATATATTTATATATGTTAATTTATTCAATTTTGCATAAATCCTATTTTGTTTTTGTTTTATTAATTTGGAATATAAATTTAGATCTTTAAAATTATTTTAATGGACATATCCTGTAAAAATTCAATAATAAATTATTTTTTAATGAGAATTTTCGTTGACAATTAAATTCAATAAACATTATGATTTTTATTTTAAAAAGTGTTACAAGATATATCAAAATTTTCTTTACAATATTTTTTTACTCTGAAACTGTTATTTTAATTAGGTTTTTTAAGTCTAATTTTTTATAAAAGTTCTTTCAATTTAATTAATAAAATATTATCATTACACTATACTTTTTATAAAACTTATTTCATTTTAATTAGTAAAAATATTATCCATAAACTTAATTTTTTTATATATAATTTCTTTCAAAAGTTCATTCAATTTAATTAGTAAAATATTATTTTTTAATTTATCTCAAATATAATTATGATTTTTAATTTAAAAATATCAAAAATTTACAGTTCACCAAAAAGAACCCCTAACAAGTATAATGATGTAAGTAACAGAAATTAAAATTATTTAATAAAAATATATTTAACGATAATAATTATTAAGTTATTACTTAAGAGAAAGATAAAAATGAAGTTTAATAGTTGATCACAAAAAAACTAAATCGGTTAATCAAATAGATGTTTCTTGAATTTGTCTATCTCGATTCTTGATAATATGTGACAGTAGGTTCGATTGAATTATCAATGTAGCGTTGGGCATAGGATGTTATAATATGCTCTGCTTCGTACGGATGAGGCTGAGTGAGTCGATTCACGTAAAAAACAGTCTGGGAAAAGGTTATTGACTAAGTGATGACTGGAAATCGATCTTGAGGTGATTGGATAGATAGTAGATGTTTAATCGTGGTAAAAAAACAACTTATTCAATGCAGTTAAATTTGATGTTTAGTGGTAATAAAGAAGCTGCAGATCTTGATTGTCAAATTAATTAGTAAGTTTTTAAATTAAAATTAATAAATATTAAATTTATATTAAAATTATTATTATAATATTGATTTTCTAATTTTTTTTATAATTATTTTTGATCACTAAGCGATCTTATAAGTATAATATATATTTAATTTTTATATATAATTATTTATTTTTATTGTGTTGGCCATCAAACTGGAAGTGACCTTTAACAGCATAGTTCTCCAGTTGGGACTGGCAGAAATAAATGTATAAATATTTCTCATACAGTTAAAACTAATCCAGATAAAATTATGAATAAGAGTATTTATATATATTTATATATATACTTATATGAAAGAGATGGAATTAATTAAATAAGTATAAGTTCTATGCAACATAAATGGTAACATTTTGATGATAAAACTGTTATCAAGAAGTACTGTATGCGTTCTGGACCAAGGAATTTTGGCCGCCCAGCAGTACTAATTCGTATCCGCTGACTATTACTGCTGGGGTGTCTTCAACAAATGGGTACATAATACCATCGATTCGCTCCGAGCTACCATCATCAACAGCTGCTCCAATGTGTCGAGATCTATGGGTCCGAGGCTGTAATCACTTCTGTACAAAAGTTTAGGCTGCAATTGCAACTGAGGGATCTTGGATCGAGTGTAGTACTGTTTATCACGTGTTTAACAGATGTTATAATTGTCCGAAGTGTATAAAAATAATAGTTTCAATTTGTGTAGTGTGAACAGAAACCTATTTTTTTAAAATTAAGGTACATTTAGTCTCATTTTAAATGGGACACATTATACAGGTATGATTAAAATGATAATTTAAGAAAAAGTTAAATTAGTTCCAAATATATTCAAAAATTAATATTATCAATTTGAATTCTAAATTCATTTGAATTTCTGTTAACAAATTTCATTTGCATCAATCTTAAGCATTTGAAAAAAATTACTTGTACTTGGAGGTAAATTTATGTCCAAAATTTATTTCGATATTATTAATTCAAAAAAATATCAGTCATAATTTTAAACCCGAAATTAATTATTATTGTTGGCAGAAGTGCAAAGCAAAATAAGCAGTATATAAATTTTGCAACGTTGAGTATTCAATTACAAAGACTCTGTCTGTTTTTTAAGCATTATGGCCGGTGGAGGTGTAAAATACTTGAATGTTGATAAAATGTTGAAATTTGTCAAGATACATGGTTACAAAGTTCTAGACTATCATCTAGACAAATCATATTAGTCCTATATTGAAGAAGAAAAGAATTAACACGAATTCCTTTTGTCAGAGAGGAACCGGAAATGTGGATCAGCTAGGCGGGAGAAGCTTTAATTAATACTCTTGACTCATCTTTTTTTATGGAGAGAATCAAACTGTGGAAATTAACCAATAAGTGACTATCAGAGTTGATGGTCATTATATAATGTATAAAGGTCAGATAATCAATAAACTTTAGGTAGGCAATTTTTATTTTAGTATAAGGAATGGAAGGATTTATCGTCGTACTGGAAAAGTTTTGTCATTCTGAGTTCACATTAAATTGGTAAAACTTAATTAAGAGTTACTTTTATATTATCTGGAGAACTTCTACAATTCTTTCATTTCAGTTATTTTATAATTAAGTTTATTTTATATTAAAAAATAAAATTGAGTCACATTAACTAAAAATATTTTTTTAATATTAATTTTAAAAATATTTTTTCCGTCAGAATTTTATTTAGAAAAATCATTTTTCTATGTTAATAAAAACTTTTTTAAAGTTTGTTTAATTTTTGATTACACAACAAAATGTCTGACGTAACAAAATAACACTTTAATTTCCATGGATTTTTTTGTTAATTTATTAACTTTTTTTATTAACTAATGTAATTAAAATTGTAAAATAAAAGAGCAGATAAATAAGAATTTTTACGTTTTTTATTATTTGTTAACAGATTTAATAAAATAATCTGAATAATGTCTAACTCTTAAGAAATGGGAGAATAATAGAACATTTATCTTTCGAATTGCTTTATACTTAATTAAGAAAAGAATAAAAATTCACAAAATATTAATCCATAACGGAGCTCTCTTTAAATATTGTTATTTAAACAGCATGAATTCCAAATTTTAACAATTTAAAATACTATCATAATTGATATTATAATAACCCTCACTGACAATAAAAAATAAGTTTTTGGGGTATCCCTTTTACTTCCAATCAGACCTCTATTTTCCTTGATTATTCTTCTCGGGAACTAAATGAAAGACTTTATGTATAACCTAAATAAGCTTTTAATTCCTCGTTGTGTATTTTAAATATTATAATTTCTTCTCATTACTTGAGAGACATTTTGATTTTTTTAATCCTTTTTTCTTTTTCTTTAACTAGTTCCTTATTTTCGAAGCTTAATTGCCAATACCATGTATTGTGGTTATGTATAAGCTGAATAATCCAAACTTGTATTAATTTCCTCCATGAATAAATTATTAATAATCTTGCTCTTGAGTAAGGTGTAAAATAAAATCACTTACTGAAACGTGAACCATAATTTTTATTTTATATTGAAGCCTTTATTCTTCGATTTCTATTGAACTGATAACAGTTGTTTTTTTTTATTTGAGTGTCGTAGTCAGTATTCGACTAATGTTAAAATTTCGACCAATCATCTGTCTTGTTAGACGTCATAAATGATAGGAATAACTTCTTGGCTGTTCGAAAGTGTCATTCAATTAAACTGTTTAATTATGGGTAATAATTTTATGACCGAGACTATGTTATGTTCATACTTGAAAGAAACCGTCGAAATTCTGTTGACTTAAAATATGAAATATTATCTGAATGAATCATTTCTTGTTTTCTTTATGTCGCTATCGATTGATACCATGTGGACTGACTGTAGTCGAATCTACTTTCTGTTGGGATCCTGAAATAAAATATATTATTCCTTGAGATATGTTCGTATTATTAGTATTATTGTTATTAGTATTATTATAATTTATTATTTATATAATCATTGCTATGATCATCGTAGTTTTTATTTTAATATTCATATTATTATTATTAATATATTGATTATCAGTATTAATATTAAATGATTATCATTATTATAATCATTATTATATTATAATAATTATCATTACTATTATTTGGTATTGATTATTATTGCTTATTTGATCGTATTGATATTATTACTGGTATTATTATTATATTTATTATTATTGTAATTATTTGTATCATAATTATTATTCAGAGAGATTTGTTTAAAAGGAGAGGAAAAGAGTCTTGGGAAAGAATAAATTCCATTTAAGTGGCATTTATGCCAACTATGTAGGTGCAAGTGTACCGTGATGGTGGGAGAGTATATGGTGCATGCACACCTAGTTGCTGACATTTTGGTGCAAGTGCACCTTTCCAAAAGTGAAAAAAATATATTGTGCATGCGCACTTATTTTGAAATTTGCATTTATACCATTTATTCAGGTACAAGTGCACCAAGGAAAACAAAAAAAAATTTTTAATAAATCAATAATGGGTATAAATACCCTGACTTTTATAAGAAAGTCACACAAAAAATAATTGGGAAAAATATTCGGTAAAAGTGGTAAAAAATAATTTTGGAATCCTCAATTGTTAAACAAACTTTGTATTTGAAGCCAATTGTAATATTAAAAATAAAAACGATTGAAACTGTTGGTTCAGTTATTGTGGTTCAAGTTCATAATAATATTACGATAATAAATTAAAAGGTATCTCTTGCGAGATAATTGTGAATTAAAATCGGTAGCATCTCTTGTGAGATAAATTGTTTAATTTGATTGTCTCTTGTGAGGCAGTATTAAAGATTGCAAACGATTTAATCTCCTGCAACATTAAGACTGGTGACACTCTGTACTTGTAAACTTTTGACATGAAAGCAATGGATTTCGGTAGACGAAAAGGTATTTCATGTGAAAGTTGCAAGGAAGAAATTTATGTCTTAATGCTTTTTTTACTAAAAAAAGTTTTTTTTATAAAATTTTAACATTATCTTTTAGCCTTAATCATATAACTAAATCTAATAGATTAATTTACATTTAAAAACTGAACTTTCCAGTTACTTTAATGATCTACCTGGAAAAATTTATTTAAGAAAGATACCTAACAAATTAAAACGTTGATCTTCAGATATTTTCTTAATGATAAAAACGAAAATTTTTAACTGGCCCCTTTAAATTATGCCCATAAACGGCTAATATTAACGTAAATCGCGAATATATTATTTAAAAAGAGAAAAATAAAAGTAAAATTGATTTTTGCAAAATTCCCTATCAACGCATACACCGTTATTTCTCATTCTGTCATATAAGACTAAAAAGTTTGTGATTATTTAGGAATTAATTTTGATGATGTGAAATTATATGAAACTAGCTTGTGAAGATTGACAGATTGATAGCTCTTTCTTGATTTGGTAGGTGGCGGTGCATGACCGTTCTTAGTTGTTGGAGCGAAAAATGATTAAATAAAAAATCCAAAGAGATTATCATAAAACAAGATGCTAATTTCTCATTCAGATTTCTAGACTATTGTCGACCATCAAATAGACATTTTAAAGAAAAAATTATATTTTAGTCAATTTAGTCCTTCTATATATTTTCTTGGAGTAGTCTAACACGATGAAAAGACAACTAATGAAATACTCTTGAAAGGATTGATGTTGAAATAGGGAATACCTCATATAGTATACATAGACTGTCGATTATCTTTCCAATCAAAAGTTATGGAGGATCTTACAGTATTAAATTCTTTTTTCATCACAACATCTTAACGAAAAACAATTTTGAAAATTCGAAATTTTATAACTTCTTTGATAAAATATAAAATGGGAAAAGTTAGGTAGACTTATTACCAGAAGTGGAATATTCTTTAAATGCAGAAACATAATTATCGATTTAAAAGAAGTCATTTTGGTTTTTCAATTAATACACAATGGAACAATAATAATAAATTTGTAGGAAATCATGAAGGAAACACGACGGAAATATGATATTTTACATTAGACAATACATACTTGAGAAAGCAGAATTTAAAGGTAATATAGAAGATTACCATTCCGATGGTTCAAGGAAAATCCACAATTCTGTCTTCTAATAATCCATTTAAAGGTTATATTTAAAAATACAATTCTATTTTTCCAGTCTTGATATTAGCTTACTTTTTAGGTATGTACCCATGGAATTTAGAAACCTATTTTTGAAGGCTTTTACTCTATCAATTTTCTTCAAACTTCGCACACTTACTCATTTTCGATGATAAAAAGTGATTATGTAAAATATTGATCGAAAAAAACATTTTAAGGTTTCAAAATGGGAAAAAAACGGTTCCTGAACAGTATTAATTAAAAACATCTACTTATAAATTATTAGTAGTTTATATTATTTTTTTATTATTTTTTTAAATTATTTTTTAATTAAAACTTTGTTGGCAAAGTAGAGTTCTGCCTGGATAAAGAATGGTTTTAAAAAATTTAATTTTTTGATTTACTAGTTTTATATAACACCATGTCACATTCTTTTAATACTTCTAGTAAGACATGAAAAATTAGTAGCACTGTAAATTAATATTTTTTTCAATAATAAAAAAATGTTGATTAAAATTAATTCACTTTATATAAAATTATATTATATTTAGTTTTTATTTTTTTATGAACCTTAAACATTAATTATGAAAAATAAAATTTTAATCACGCAAACATCGTATAATTTTTTAATTTATATTTATTGTAAAAGTGGTTTTCCTACCTTAATTTTATTTTCAGATTAATTAATATTTTCTAACAATTTCTTTAATTAATTATTTTTTTTCGAAATTCCTAAGATTAAAATTTTTCAACAGTAAATTGCAAAGACTTAAAGTTTATAATAAATTCAAATAAAATGATAATTAAAAAATTATTTTCAGTCATCACTTTTACTTCACTGTTCCTTTTGTGAGTACTTCTTTTTTATAAAATAAATTAAAAATAAGCAAACAAATTCTTGTAAAGAAAAGAAAAATAATTATCATTTAAAGGTAAAAAACGAAAAAAAAATAATTCTTTTAATCTCAATAATAAAAAAGCAGTAAATTATAAAACAATAAAAAGTGTTTCAATTTATGTTTTTCGTATTCATTTAAATAAATATTTTTATATTTAGATATATTAAATAAGAAGAATAATTTAAATAAATATTTACGACACGTTAGGTCATATAAATCACGAGAGGAAATTAAATCTTTTGTCGGGAATGAAATGGTGTCCATTTACCAAAGGGTTTTCCATTGTTCCTTGATTCACAAATAATTTAATTATGATGGGAAATTAAAAGTATTTATGGGTAAAAATCTATTCAATACCGTTATTTGATGTTACCGGACGGGTCATCATGAAACTTTATAAAAAATTTCTTTCACTTCAACCCAAAAATTAGTAAATAATTCCTGAATTTTACCATCATTTTAAATAAAATATTTTAATTATTTTAATTGAATAAATAGATATTTTTTTTAGATTTAAAATTTCTTTGTCCAGAAAAAGAATTGAAAAACGCTTCTAGAATGTTAACCACTACCTAAGTTGTAAATATTAGAGAGTTGGAAGCTACAACTTAAATATTTTGTTCTATTCTCAGGGAGATCATACAATTTGAATTAAAATGAGTACGTATATCATCATCCTCTTTTGTCCGAATAAACTACTAAGTTCGTCGTATCGTCCTCACGATCAGGAACGAATTTAAGTGCGTTTGACTGGCTTTGAGGAATCGTGGTCTTTACCACAGTAAAAGGTGCTTTTCTTGCAGGCCTTAGCTATCTGTCTATATAGTAAATAAACCCTGTGAACAGTCATATTTTAATTTTAATAGTATTTGATAACGAAGGGTGTACAGATTATGATTTGCACACAATGGCTCCCCAAAAATTGGTCTCCATAAAATTTGCTCCCAGAATAATTGCCCTAGTTAAAATTGTTCTACGAAATAATTGTTCCCTGGTTAATGACTCTCAAGAAGCTGAATTTTAATAGCAAAAAATAACTGCAAGTATAATATCGATGTATAAATATAATACAGTTTTTATGATACGAACTCTTAAGGCTTGAGTTAACCCTAACCTCTAACTTCCTAAACTTAACTCTAAACCTAATCATCAACATAACTCTAAATCTAACCCTAACCCTTACCCAGTTTTTCATGGAGCCTTTTTGTATGGAGAGTAGTTTTGAGGGATCAATAATTAAGGGATCAAAAATGAGGAGCAATTTTTATAGGGAGAAATTTTCGGGGAGCATTTTTTTGAGAGCAAATGACTGGATACCCAGATTATTAGAGTAATTGTTATATACTTACAATATGTCCCCCTTCTAGTATCTTAGTGTATTTATGTCATAATGTAAAGCTATCGCGCAATGTTACGATTTTTAAAATTAAATTAAATTAGTTTGAATATGTTTTATTTCTTAATTTTGAGGAACCAGGACCTCAACCACAGTAAATCTGGCCCTACTCTCTATTAAAAAATTTCCAAGTAGTGAGGTACTACATTGGTGTTATTCAAGAATAAAAGTATTAAGTATTGTAGTGAACTACGAGTTAAATCATAGTTGTTTGCATGTTAGATCCTGTACTCAATCTTGTAAGGAAAATTTTTAAATATTACTACTTAACACAATAATACCTGGAGCAGTAATAAGAGATAGATTGACTGAACATTGGCCGACTTTGAATAAAAATTGTTAAATAAATATGAATTAAATAAATATTTAGATAAAATAAACAATTTTAAGTAATTAAATAAAATTTAAAAGGTAACAAATAAAATTAAAAATTATAAACAGTAAAAAGAAAATTAATTAATTAACTTTAAATGATAAGCGAATATTTTTGCGCCTTTGTTAATCGATCGTTGTCTTGTTATGCGTGACTTATATAATGTTTTGAATTGTCTGAATGTTTTTTATATAGAATTCAAGCGAATATGGAAATTTTTAATCATCTGTAATTTTGCTAATAATCAGTTATTATAATTTACGTCTTAAAAAAGAATAAAGAATAACTGATAAAATTTATTTAAAAAAAAGAAATAAACTATAAAAATAATTAAATTATTGCATTTGGTTAAATGCATTACTTGATTGAATTTTGTATGTGACTATTTGTCAAAATTTTGATTCTGACTAAATTAATGCATGTTGTTTTTAATAGTCTGTTTAAACCGTCATTGTCCAAGCCACATTTTATTCATGCAACAGAAAATTTCAAAAAAATATATCTAAAAAACATATCTAATTCAAAATTCAATTTCCCCAAGAATATTCAACATTAAGCACTGACATAATAACAAATTAATAGAGAAACAATTATCTATAATAAAACTGTCTTGGTTAGATATATAAAATAAATAAATAATGCAATATTTTAATAAATAAATGAAAGTAAAAGTATCAGTAAAATGGACAAAAGAACCAAACTTATGTTTAATACGTGTGTATCATTTTGAATTTGACTTTTATCTAACTTTATATATTAACTGACTTAAAAATAGTAAATGAATTTTTATTTTTAAATATTAAATAATTTTGTTTTTGGTGATTTTATTTCGTATTTCTAAGAAGTATTCGTGACGTCAATATCAGAATTCATTTTACTCAAATTATACCTTTGTGAGGAATATTTTAAATTGTTTGAATGTGTAAATGTATGGATGCGGAATGTTGATTTAAGTATGTTGAATTTAGAATGGTGATTCTCCCACCCAGATGGAAATTGATATTTTTTATTAAGTTTAAAGTTATTGACTATTCGAACATAATTAAAATAATTATTTTATAAGTTCATATCTTTAATTTCAGAATTAAAATTAAATTTAATAATTTTTAGTAAAATTTAAATTAAATGCATTTTTAATAATTTGATGTCATTTTTATTACTTTGGGATTTATTGAAAAATGGTAAAAATTAATATTTTTCATTATTATTTTTTAGAGGTTAAATATTTTAAAAAATAATTTAGAAAAATTGTTCGAATAATCATGATTAAAAACAGAAATAAGAAAACCAATTAGAACGATGGTAAACGATGAAAGACCTTCTGAGAGTCTTAATGACTCTAAATGTAATTGCAATAAAGATTTAAACGAGACCTGTTTAAATGTTCCTAATAATCTTTATTATAAAATAACATTCAAACAAATTTTCCAACTATTTTCCTAATTAATAATTAATCCGCTGATCTCTATTTTCAAATAATTTTTCATATATTTACAATTTTAATTAAGTCACAACAACATTCAAATTTTTAAAATTTTTAAACAAAAATATTTATCAAGTGATTTTACATATATTAAATTTTTTTTAAAAAAAAATATTTAATGTTTAAATATACATTTTTATTTTAACCTTTTTATCCTATTTATATATTTTTGTTTTTCAACTGAAATCTTATATGCTGTTTTTTAAATTTTTTAATTCATACCCTATAATTTACAAGTTACAATTTATTATTTTATTTAACCTTACTTTTCCTTTATATTCAATTTTAATTAAATTTCAAACATTTTATATTACAATTAATTTTCAATGTTATACTAAACTTTAATTTCTATTATCTTGTAAATTATTTTATTATATGATTTGAAAATCTATTTTAATAGTCATAATTGTTAATTAATTTTAAAATATTTTATTGTTGTAATTCTATTTTTTTCAAAAACCTAAGGGTTATATCAATCTTTACATAAGTATTTGTGTTTTTATTGTTCATTCTCGTTTTTAAAATATGTTTAATGAATTATTGACCGCAACAGACAGAAAATCATTCTGTAAGCTTTATGGAGCCTAAAACAGGTGTTCATACTCAAAATATTGAGTCATATTAAGCCAAGATGAAAGTTAGAGGAAAATTAAGTAAAGGAATAAGAAAGGATCAATTAGAAAGTTATCTTAATGAATACATGTGGAGAGATAGCTTTCCGGGTGATCCTTTTAAAAAAAACTTTAGTTTTTTAAAAAACTTTTTTTTAAAAAAAATTATAGTAAATATTTTTTTTCATTCTATTTAATTTTACTCAATATTTATTTTTCGTATTTTTTGAGTTTATTTGAAGGATTAATTTATTTACTTGTGTAAATTGGAGGATAATTTTATTTACTTGTGCAACTTTGGGATGATTTTATTTACTTGATCCAATAAAAATTTTTAAAACATTTTGCTATTATTATCCAATGATATTTTAAATTAAGATAAATAAATAATCATTTTAAAACTAACTTTATAAAAAAGTAACATTATAACCATGGAAATGCCAAGTTTCCTTTCTAGAAGAGAATTCGTTTCTCTAAGCCTCCATCAATTATTTTTTTGTGTTGTTTCCTTTTTTTAAAATGTTTTTTCAATTATAATCCCCTCATCGTAATTATTCAGCATGAATAGACAAAATAATGAAAGCAAAGAACAACAAAGAGAACTGCTGCTGGAGTTGCAGAAATGGAAAGGAGAATGTGCCAAGCTGAATGACGAATTGACGAAGAGGACAACTGAATTTGATGACTACAGAAAACATTAAGTTCCCCTATCAATTCATTAACCGGTTGTGGATAAATATTTATTAAGACAACAAAAAATAAAGTCTTTGCAAAACGAGGTCACCGAGATAAGAATTCAGCAAAATATGTCCAGCTACTACAAGAAGGTGATCGAAAAAGTCTCAGAAGAGCAACCGGAAATAATTCTAGAAACAGCAAGCAAGATTGGGTCAAATACGGAAAAGAAACCTCTGGTTACGAATCTAAACATTTATGGGTCAATTATGAAAGTGGATATGTCATCATCTTCCTCTGGGGTGCTCAGTAGATCCTAGAAGCGGCGGGAGCCGAGGAAGCCAAAAGCTCAAATGTTTCAAAAGGCCAAGAGTAAGCTGCAACCTGTTTTTAAACTAGTCGTATTGAGGTTGACGTCCAAGATGAAAAGACTGTAATCAGAAATGACACCAGTCAAAGAGAGTCTTCTGATTTGGATACCTCTAATCAAATTTCGTTGTTTTTCCCAACAAATAATTTCCAAGAGACTATAGAACAACAAGAATGGCTAGACCTTAAGTCAAAACTTGAAATTCAGAAGGAGAACCGTGACCGCCTACAGTTCCGCTCTATTACAACCGATAAAAGTGAAGAGTTTGTAAATCTATCAGATTTAGATGAATAAGGACGATGGGTGGATTGCTTTTGATTAGCATTTTCTTTGTTTTCTTGTTATATTTTAATAAAACAATGCCAACATATAATTTGTTCATGTTCTTTTAACTTTAATCTCTGGTATGAAAATGATAAAATCATGATAAGAAATATAATAATCAAATCAAAAAGAAACATGTTGAGAAAAAAGTAAGATAATCATTAATTAAATAGAAGTAGCATAAGCCAACTTTCATAGACCTAATATATTTAAATATAATGTAGAACCCAATAGGTACTTCATCAACTTTACTGGCGAGATCAAAGAGCCAGATGGGACTGATTGGGTAAGATATGGATCTCCAATAAGTGTGAGTTAGAGACACTTAGCGGGGAGGCATATCTAAATAGTATGTTTGGTCAAAATAAACTCAGATGCTAAAGCATACCACGAAACAAATAAATTTAAATTAATAAAATTAAAATAATAATATAAAATCTAACACTAATAATATCACACCAAACATTTATAAACTAGTAAATCAAAAAATTAAATTTTTTATATTTATTGTTCATGCAGACAGAACTCTACTTTGCCAACAAAATTTTTAAAATTAAAAAAAAATTAATAAAAAAAATTGAAAATTAATATAAACTACTTATAATTTATAAATAGATATCTTGCAATTAATATTGTTCGGGAACTTCAAATTTTCCGTCTTTTCCCATTTTGGGATTTAAAAAAGTTTTGTCGATCAAATTTTTGAGAATGAGTAAGTGTGCAAAGTTTGAAGAAAATCGATTGAGTAAAAAAGCTTCAAAAACAGGTTTCTAAATTCCATATATATATAGAATGTAAGCTAATAAAAAGAATGGAAAAAGAAACTAATTTGTGATAAACAATTTGTTTGAATGTTATTATTATAAATCAATAATAATGTACGAATTCAAATCATATTATTTTTATTCTTTCAATTTTTGACAATTGATATCAAAAGAGTTTAATCTGACTTCGATCTATTTATTTATTGACCAATTTTACATAACGAATCAAATCAGATCTTACCGACCAAATCACACAAAAAAGGAACATAAATCCAATGAAATAACGAGTCGTTCAGCGTCTTCAATTCAAATCGATAGAGGTAGTGACCACCTCTATAAAGAACCAGCCCACAGTGGCGTTAAAGGTCATATTTTCAAATACCCATGCCTGATTTCTACTATTATTTGCAGATGCGGGTACACTTCAAATATATATCAGTTTTGAAAAATCTGTAAATATAAAAATTAATGTATGTGAGTATGTTACGAATAGATTCAAAAACTACCTCATCAATCGTGAATAAACTTAAAAAAATGTTGTTGATATTCCTGGAATGGTTTCTTCAAACTAGTTCCCTTTGCATCCCTATGGAGCTAAAGCTAAGTAAGTTATATCCAGGGTTATGTCGGGAGAACATAATTTTTGAAGAAATTTTAAGGAGATGTTTACTAGAGTAGTTCTGGGACCCCTTTACAATCTATATTATATTAATCTATATTATATTAATCTATTATACAATCTATATTATATACCCATGATTATGTAAATTAACCGATTAGATAAACTGTCTTTTAGCGAAGGATATATTTTAATTCTATACAATTTTCATCTTTCTGTGTACCATAGTTTCACAAAGTCTCGGTCGTAATCGGTTCCATACTTTTGAGTCTTAATAATATACATGCTAAGATTCTTATATTAATAAAAGACTATTTTGTCCCGGGTTCTCCTCTAAAGTAAAAGAAGAAAATTATTTAATCAAAGTTAAATGACTTAATTTCTCTATTATCGAGTCTTCAAGATGTTGTTCCTCCTGCAATTAGTAATTATTTAATTAGTTATAACTACCTTGAAATTTGGCATAATTATAGGCAAATTATCGTTGAAATCCATCTTTTCTTGAAGATTTGAACAATTATAATTCAACAAGATATATTTAATTTATTGCAATAATGATACAACGTTATTGTTAATTAACGATAACGTTAAGAGGATAACGGGAATCGTATAATTCTAACTTGCGAATTCTTTATTAATTAATTTTTGCCTGACAAGTAAATAGCTTCTTATCAAAGAAAATGAAAATATAATTGGGATGATATTCTTCAATTGATAATAATGGATTGTTTTCCCGAGGATTACAGGCTGAATCTACATAATTTCAATGGTCCACTTCCAACGACTAAAAGTAAATATTATTAACATGAATAATTATGTTAGACAGAGTCCAGACTCCCGAGATCAAGAAAGAGAAGAAAGGGGAGCGCATTAAAAATATAAAACTTCCATATTCAGAAGATTTTAGAAGATTTAAGAAAATATCAATAATGTTCAAGTAGTGTTAGTAACATCTAAATCAAGAAACTTCCTGACAGGGAAATCGAAAGCCGACACTATACCGAAAGCTTTAGTTGGGTACAACTTTAATTGTCACAGATATCATAATTCGTACTGTGAGAAGTGGTTGCAACGTCTATATCAGAATTCATATTTTTTAAACACCAAAATTTTATTACTATAACAATTCACATTTCTAAAACAAATTTTCCTGTTAATTTAATTTAATTATCTCGACCCAAATTAATCCATTAAATTCTTTTCGATTTAAT
>MQRK01191889.1:4043-15269 GCA_001938485.1 Girardia tigrina | reverse complement strand
TTGTTCTTCACATAAAATTGACTATTCAAAATATTTTGTTATTGATTTTTAGAACACAGGATATCGTTCTTGTTTTGAAATTGCAGGTGCACAGTTACTTTTTGAACGCACTGTACAATTATTATTATAAATTATTTTAATTAAAATTATTTTAAATAAGAAACAAATATTTTACAATTTGTTAATTTTTCGGCAATCAAATTATCAACAAAGTTTTTGCTTATTAAAAAAATACCGAAAATTCACTTCATTTTCTGCCAATTAAATTCTGATTTTCTATTAGAAGTCTTTCTATAAAATGACATTTTAACTTGTTTTATGAAAAAAATACAAAAATTGGTGGAGATATTAAAAAAGAATTTGTTTTATTTTCTGTTAAATTGAAAATATTTTTTTCATTGTCACACGTCTATTTGAAACGTAATCAAAAAATGGTCAAAAAATATAAAATTGTAAAGGAAAAACTCGATTCTTTAAAGAATATATTTAATTTTTCGTTGTCAAAATACGATCAGAGATAAATATTTATGAAAATAATTTTATTTTATTTTTTTTCGATTTATTTTCAAAGAATCTATCTTAATTTAATCAGATTAAAATAATTAATACATAATTCTTTAATTCTTTCATTTTAATTATAAAATTAAATGAAAAATAATAATTCCTTATTTATAAATTACTATATTATCAGCATAGTACAAGCCATCACATACGAAAATAAAATTATTTATATATTTGGATTGATTTTATTGACAAAAAGTTATTTAATTAAAAATATTAAATAAATATTTAAGAGTATGACAACGACAATATAAAATATTTTAATTAATTAACTTTTTGTCCAATAAAATCAATCCAAAATAATATTATATTTAATTTAGTTAATATTTAACCAAATATATCAAGCACATTTAAACACTTATTAATAGCTGTGGATGGTTAAAGAAGTGGATTCCCAACGGGGTCCTGGTGGACCCCCAGGAGTCTACAACGTGATTAAGGGGGTCCACAGCAAAATCATGAATTACATTTATAAAATGTGTTATTCAAAAATTCAAGAATTCAAAAAGTCAATGGTTTAAAACGTTTCTAACAAGTTTTCATCTCTAATAAATAAATTTGTATCAACCACAAAATGACAAAAAATATTAATGTTTAAATTTTATTGTTTAAATAAATAACTTTTTAATACTTTTTAAATACTCAATTTTGATATGTTGAAAAAGTGATAAAAACCAATGAAGTAGCTTGAATGATAATGTAGAGATGAGCCTGTGTCTAAATAACTTGCAACCACGGATTTCTGCTCTTATAAGTAATAAACAGCCACAAGGCTTTCACTAATACTTTTTTCTATGACAGCTTGTTCAATTCGAATAAAATTTTTTGTTGAATTAATGTGCTTAAAAAAATGAAAGAAATTTTTGTTTTTTTTATATTTTTTATTTTTAGAAATGAAATGCATAAACACAAAAAAATTACCTAAATCAACTCCGGAGGTACATAGCGAAAAAACATTTCAACATTATTGTCTATGCGATTATAAGCAGACATCATTTTTTGGTTATTTGTAGTCGAATAATCACGTTTTCGTAGATTCTTTCTTCTATCAATGTATCTCAGTTAATCGAATTAACGCAATTGAAATTTATCAATTCAGTCAACCACTCAGAGACAAAACTAATAATTCAATTTTGCACTAAAATTTGGAAATTCTTTAAATAACAAACAACGAATGTGAATTTATTTTGATAATAACAAAAACATTTGGTTAAATAATACAAAGTTTTAAATGTTTTAAAACAGAAAATAAATGTCTGACAACGATCTTATTTTGAATTGATTTATCTTACTGTGCAACAGTTAGTCGTCCCGAGATTTAATGTCTCGCACGAATGACGGATCCAACAAGACAAATAATAAAAATGAAGAATGAGATAATAATTTGGATAACAAAAGTAATTTTATCTTGATTGTCCTTCACTCAAAAAGTATAAGAAAATTTTTATGAATATTATTGAAAAAAACTTATTATGTATAATGTTATGTTTTACACTTGTTGTGTTAATTTTAACTTTTCATTCTTAATAATTCAGAAAACTATGTAGTAATTAATTGTTTTTTTAATTAATTTTATTTTCAAAACTTTCAATAAGTATTATTATTACCAAATTGTCTTAGGTTGTTTTCTTGACTGTTTGTTCGTCTGTCTGTAACAAATCTTGCGATCGATTTTTAATCACTTCTCAATATCCAATTGAAATAAAATTCCTCAAAGTTGTATAATCTCGATGACAACACATGAATTAATTAAAATATTTATTATCTAAATGACTAATTAGTCTTTTTTTGTGAGAATAAAACAGTTTTACGTTTACTTCAAAATTAGTCTCAATTAATAAATTAAATAGAAAGCAATAAAATATTTAAAAAAAATACTTTTATAAAAAAAACCCCGCTTATAATAATAATTAATTTCTATTATAATCGCAAAAATTAGAATTTTTTTTCGTAAACGGAAAGCGATTTTAGAAATTCAAAACTTTTATTTTTTATCAGAAATGATTTTACGGCACTCAAAATTTGATCATTCATCAAATAGAAGAAATTATTTTGGAAACGTTTTTTGAGTTTTATTTCCATTTTTAAAGTTTTTAATTGTCTTGAAACCACAAAAAAGTTAGAAAATTCCATCTGACGACATAAGAGACATCAGAAATCGTGACTCAATTTTTATTGCTTTTAATGACGACTTGACTTTATTTTCGTTTGTGATGAATGTTTTGTTTTAATTTATTTATTTCATCATCGTTCTTTTGATAAATTATTCCAATAAATTTAGGATCAATAATATATAATTTTTTAATATTATATAAATATTTTTGTTTTTAGAGTAATTAATTAAATGTCATTAATTAAAACTAGAACTACAAACGTTTAATTCTATTTTAATATCAACCTTTAATGTATTAATGACATTCTACTAAAGACAAAACGCCATTTTATTACATTATTTATTATAATATACCGGTTTCACCTTTACATGTATCATCAGTATTAGGATATTATATAAACAAAGATTTATCATTTGTTTTAAAAATAGTAAATTATTTATTAACAATCTTTCCACCATGAAGCTTTCAGTGGAACTGTAAAACTGCAAATTCAAAAACAGTTTAGCTTGTTTTAGTAAAATGTCGAATGTAACTTTTTGAAATGTGTGAATATGTCAGCCAAATGCGTTAAAAAATTCAAATTGCTCAATGGTCGTGTAGTTTGATTTCTGCTTCTCAATTTATCATATAAATATCAAAAATATACATCACGATCTTTTGTCATGACCGGTTGTCATCGAGATTTCAATATTTATTGCGATAATAATTCCAGAGAATCTCGAGATGACTTCATCAGATTCCGATCCAGTGACAACGGTCAGTTTTTCGGGTTCAGCATCCATCCAACGACATCGGGTCTGGAGGTTGAAATTCCGACAATGCCAAGACGAGACCAGGCGCAGTTTTTTATTCGTTCATCACAAAACATCCCAACCATGAAACTGATCAAACCGGTCGAAAAGGTCTAAGAGCCCTCTGGACCTCAAAATGCTCGGTCTCGACTGATTACAGCTGGGACACATGATGCCGTCAGAATCCAGAGAGGATGGAATCCCCCACAATTAAGTGAACCAGATAATAGTAAACACAAGCAGCTGTCCGGCCCATACACCTCTTAGAATATTTTGATATGATTTGAAGAATCACTTTGCAAATTAAGACATGGTTTAAAATGCTTAATTAAATGCTTCAGCGATTATTCTTTAATGATACGTATCAAAATTATCCAATACAATTTTTAAATTATAATCATGTCTTCCTTGATATTTTCTTACATGATCATCAACAACCATTTCTACTCTAATTTAATAGTTAACTTTAGAAAAAATAACTATTAGTTATTAACTAATTACGAATAATTCTCAAATACGTTTGCTGCATTTTCTTTTCCTTGTGAACTTTCTGTTACATGAATAGATGTTTGTTATAGCATGGTAATACGTATCGTGTTGGAACCATGGTACGCAAACGATTTATTACAATTAATTCCAAAAACATTATGTTTTTGATTTTTAGATCATTTCATAATTTAAATTTAAAATTTTCATATAATATCCAAAGAACTCAATTACTTTCTGTATACACTTCTTCCTTCTGGATAGATTGGAAAATATAAAGGAATAAAATAATAATAAATTTTATTTATTATTTAATCTCAATTTAAACTAAGAAGCGAATATTATTTTTTTGCTTAAATTAGTATTCTAATAGCTACTTAATTTTTAAAATAAAATATAAACTCAAACCGGTTTTCGAATTCTTCGATTTTTATGAAAAATTGACAGACCCTAATAATTAGTAAGAAACATTTTAATCGTTAAATTTATTTTGACGATAAATCGATTAATTAATTTTCATTTCTGCAACGCTAATTAAAAATATTTTTTAATGTTTTTTTTTCAAATTAAGGTTACATTTAAATTTAAAGGAAATAATTTATTTATGGGAAAATAATGTTATTGTAAAATTATAAAACGTTTTTCTAAAATACCTTAATTAATTTAAGTTTTAAAAAATTAAAGAAAAACTATTTTATTATAAATGAATTTTAAAAACAATGGCAATTCGTTAAAATTAAAAGTCGAAAGCCTTTGAAAATGTTCATTAATTTCGACTGATTAATCGTCATTTTAAGAACAACTAATTCAGAACAATTAAAAAGAAATGGACTTATATACTGCCGGTAATGATTAAGCAAACAATACGTCATAAATAAATTATTTAAAAACCCTCAATAAAGTTGTTGAGAGTGCATTTGAACGTTAATTTTAGAATCCAAGGATATTATTTATAACGCTTCACAAGTCACTGTCTCCCAATAATTCTTAAATTGAATGCACAGAATTGTAAAGTTATGGATGTTTATCTCCCCTTTGCAATGTTTACTATGTCCAGCAATATACACTACTATTTACCAATATACATGTAATGGGTTTAATACCACATACATTGGAGAGACTTCGCGTCATCTCTGTAAAAGAATCCAGGAACACACTAGTAAGGAAAGTGGAAGTAATATTGCTGGACATAGTAAACATTGCAAATGGGAGATACACATCTATCTATCTACAATACATCTACCCACAACAATTCATTCTGTCTCATCTTTTCTGTCAACTACCATCAAATCCCCAAACTAAATATCAAACAGTCAACAATATCATCGGTGCATCAGATAAATTATAAAACCAAACTATTAGAAAAACAATTAAATTTGTAAAACTCTTAGAAATCGTTTTACCAATTTAAAAGACTATTGGTAATTGGATCGATATATCGATCCTTTCTCGATTTTTTACAATTATGAAAAACCATCACAATAACAATCGGTGTTTGAATTTTTATCAAACTAAAAACTTTAAAGCAAAACAATAAAGCGATCATTGTTTTTTATTTAAAAGTTATTCGACAAATCATCACATTGTTTTAATGTACTAAAATTGTTAAAGAATAAATACAACTTTAAAATCTGTAACTAAAATGGAGTTTCTATTGTGTGATGTTTGCAAATACATTTATATATATATATATATATATATATATATATATATATATATATTATTTGTAAATATATTATATTATTTTAAATTCCGAAAAATTCCTTTAAATAATAATTATTTACTAAAAAATGTATAAAATAATTAAAAATAAATTAATTTTTATTTTTACTAAATTTAAAGGTCGTAAATATTGGGTTATTATTATCTTCATATAATAAAAAAATTAATTGAGGTAAAATTGGTAACAAGAAAAAAAGATTTAAAACTAAATAAATGTTTTTAATATAATATGATTATTTAAAAAATTTAAAAATTATTACAAAAAGTTTGTTGTTTTCCCTTAAAGACATTTAATAAAATTTAGTTCTAAAAATCTTTTGATTATTTTGCCTTTATTCTATGATTCTTATGAATGTTTTTAAAAAATAATATAAATATAGATAATCATTTTTAATAATGTGATAGACACAAATTTTACTGTCTGTTTTATTTTTTTTCAAAAAAAATATTTCCCTGATATTTTTTTCCTTATAAAAATATGCCGTAATTCTTTGAAAAAAAATAAAAATAATTTTCGAAAAGAAGAAGAAAAAATCAATCTTGATTAAATTTTGAAAGAAAAAAAATATTATTTGACAAATAAATACCAATCCATCGGTCTTGGTAAAAGAATAAATTAAAACAAAATTCATCAATGGAACAAATTTTTTTTCCAAATATCTTTTTTTCGTAAAAAAATCGAAAATTCTCTCTCTGGCGTTGTAGCAATAAATATTATTACCCTAATGATAATAAATATAGAAAAATATAATTATTTTTAATTAACTCTTATTTGCTTCGATTTTTCTTATTAAATCCGTTTTAATCCAAATTTTTTTAAATGCTTTTATTTGACTTTTATGTACCAATTTTATGATTGCAAATTTCTGTAACAAAATGCCTGCCTAATGACATCATTAGCATAAAAATAAGATTTATAAAGATTTCAAAATTTCTGAATTATTTTGTTTGTTTGATAGAATTATTTCGGTATTTATTTATTTATTTATTTATATTTTTCAATAAATATTTCTTTTTTAATCTGAATTTATAGAATAGAAAATTTGAAATAGTATAATCGTGGACCAGTTTTACTTTCTAGAATTTTTGACCCTTTTTATTCATTAGGAATTTTTTTTAAATTTTTTTTTTCAATTTACATATCACAAATACTTTGAACATCTTTAATATATATATATATATATATATATATATATAAAATAAAATAAAATAAAATACAAATAATAAATTATTGTTACTTTTATTATAAATCATCTATTTTAGAATCTTCTGTTAATTTTCTAATAAAAAAAGTTTTAAAAACTTTAATATTTTCTATAAAATAATTTGATAGTTTTTTTATAAGTATGTGATATGTTTTTTTCTTAAATAGAGATACTGTAAAATTATATCACACTCAATGAATTTAATTGTCTATTTAAATAGAAAGATTGTAGAAGTTAACATCAAAATAATCTTAAACATATACTATTGATTGTTATTTCATAATAATATAAATTCGTGATATGTTCAATTATAAATCAGCGACACCTCTCAATTTATGTTGTGATCTTCTTTATAAATATACTTGTAATGGGTATAACATCCAAGGGCGGATCCAGGGGACAAGCATGAGGGAGTAGTGTTTCGATAAATAAAATTAATTAAATTATAAGAGTCTGATTATAGTATTTTTTATCAAATTACATATAAAACGTTTAGTAAAACATTTATTTTTATTAAAAGATAGCAAACTACTTTTTGATAAATGCTGACGCATTTACACCCACACACCTTTAAATACTTACACAAATACATTGGAAATTATCAGTAACTATAAGTAATGTAAATAAGAGAAAGAGATAGTGTGATGGTAAGTAGGAGGGATGTGTTTATATATATCTGAATCGATATAAATCAGAAATAGCATAAAAATATTTACCATAAAATTCATAGATTATGTTTAAATTTAATTGAGATGTTTTAGCACACTAATATATAAATAAACATAAAACAGTGTAGCGGAATGGAGAGCTTGTATTTAAGTAAGAGTAAACGTTTGGTAAGACATCTTTGTATATTTTCTTATAATGTCTCTAAACAAAATAATTTCAGTAGATTATGGTCTTATATATCATTAGATTATTGAACTCTTGAGAAAGTTGGGAACCAAAAAAATTTGAGTTTTTTGCCATAGCCCTCAATCCCGCTACACTTTTCAATGTCTAAATTTGAGATTCTAGGAGGTGGAATTAACCCTTTATCCCCTGGATCCACGCCTTGATAACATCACCTACATTCGAGAGGTATCTCGTCCCATTTGCAAATGGATTAAAAAGCACAGTCGATTGGATAATGGAATCAACATTGTCGAACACAAATTAAAATGTTAAAAGAAAAGGCAATTGATCTTAAAATTATAGTGAGAGAGTAACCGTGAAGCCTGTTTTAAAAAGATCATTGGATCTGAAAATTAATATTCAAGCTTCACATTCAATTTCACATTCCAAAAAGAACATTAATGATATAATTTTATTATGAAAATCTTCAGTTCGTATAAAAACATAATAATTTATATTACATTATTCTGAAAATGGCGGATAATATGCCGAACTTAATTACAATTAATTTTGAAAAAACTGACATTGTTATTTTAAATTCCTCAATTTTCTTTTGTTTTAATTAATTTATGTTTTGTATTTTGTTTGTTTTTTTGATGTTTTAATAAATTATTAATTATCAAAGAAAAAAATATTATAAAATAAAATGTGTTGAATGGTATTTAAACACGCTTACCGTAGCGAAATTACAATATTTACAATTGACAATTTTTCTATTTTTAAAATATTATATAATTTATGAGTCCGTCAAATGGAAAACAATAAACGTGTGAATTCTTCTATATCTCCTGAATTAGGAAATTCACATGGCATTTTATTAGTTGTAGCCCGACTTTTTTTTACTTTTTCAATGAATGACATTCTCATCTCATTTATACATTGAATAATTGATTGATTGGTATAGAAAAAGTCAGTTAAAAATAAAAAAAAATTGTTCACACAATAACAAAATGTATAAAAACAATAAATACTTTATAGTACAAAAACGAAAAAAAAATTAACAAACAAAATGAGGAAATGAATTAATCATTGTTTAATTCGTTTGCCTAAATGGGTGCAAAAGAATGATAAATTTGTATAGAAATAAAATTGGGAATCTATAATTCGTATAGTGGTTACAAGGTATCCAGGAAATGTTTAACATCAAATTAATTTAATAATTATTGAAAAAAATTAATGGGAACAATATCAAAGAAGTAAGAACACTGCAATTCCGAATGAAGACCGCCGCTCAGCTAGCGAAGGAAGTGACCATGTTGTTCCTATTTGTGTTGATTGAAATTACTCATATTATTTTTTTATGAAGTTGTCAAACGAATAACAACGAAAAATAGTTAAAATCTTTCAATGTTTAGATAACACTTATGTCATGAAGTCACACGATGCTTTTCATAAACTGAAATATATAAATATATTATAAAAAATAAATAATAAAAATATATAAAAATAGAAGATGAACGTTTTGAATGTTTTGAACCGTCGGATTACTCAGATAATTTTAAAATGTAAATAACAACTTTAAAATCAAATTAATATATTTTAATATAAAAATATTTTTGTCCCGGTCGATCCACGAGTTGCACCAAGAACCGGTCGGTGGTGGCAGATGGGCTCGTTTAGATTTGATTTATTGATTATAGAACACAAATTTCCATTATTATTGTCATTTAGTGGTGAAATTTCATCATATAAATGATTTGGAATATATAAATTACAACACAAAATAACAAAATCAAATCGTAAAATTATCTCACAAGAAAATGTAACATATAATTGATAAATTTTAACCACTAGAGCCGATAATAAATTCAAAAATTTCGTGATTTCATAAATTGAGTCTCCATTTAACAACCATCCTCTCATAGGTGAATTTCCAAACACTAAGCATATTCAAAATATGGAGTCGAATCAAATTTCATTAAAAAATAATCATTTGTAAAATATCGTCATTTGCCAAAAAAGTATCATTAAACTGATAGTTGAAAATTTAAATTAATTAATAATCAATTCAGCAATTTTACTGGCTCTGCTTTAGGCCAATCAGAACGAGTATTTCATTTTTTCGGCCTATCAAACCGGTATTCTCTCTCTCGATCGACATACGAGCACACAAATACTCTTCATGCATGACTACAACTCGGCATATAAAAACAAGTGACTCGATAAGTCATCGATTTTGAAATAAGAATTATGTTCAAAATGAACTGTGGGGCTGGAAAAAGAATAAAATAAAAAAGTGCAAAAAAGAGACAAAAAATGTTTAAGAGTGCTATTTGATTGAAATACACAAATGAAAAATTTCGAATTAACTTTAAACAAGAAAATGTCGGATAAGCAATAAATGTTAATAACTGCAGTTACGTTCATTTCATTTATTTGATTTTTTCTCCACTGTAAATTACATGCCACGATAAAATGACAGACCTGAACCTATATCGCTAGTCCACGTGACGAATTGATTTGACCGAACTCGGCACCGTCACGATCGATCGACGCGACACCGTCGAAAGGATCGACACGGAGAACGTCACTCTCCTCCGCTTCGAACAGCATCAATCGCCTAGCACTTGGCGACACTCATCGGGAAACTCTTGAAGACCGGTTGCAGTACCAGCCACCCCGATGTACCGACCGGAGGGCACTGGTTCCAACCGAGCACGCCCACCAGCAAGTCTTCATACTAATAAGATGTGCCGATCACTGCAGAACTATCTGGTGGCCTACCCATCATGAACATAATACTAATTTAATTTGAATTTATTATTTCAAATTTCTTTATTTTTTGTTTATTTAATTATTTAATTATCCATTATTTAAATTATTTGTTTATTTATTTTAATTTATTAATTTTAACTTAATTGTCTTTTAATTATAAATACATATCATTATATAAGTGAAGCAAACTGAACCAAATAAATCAAAGGGGATAAAGATCACATTGTTATTTAAATGCCTTAAAATGTTCTCAATTTGATTCGTTGTGAGAATATTTGTTGATCTGATCGGGTAGATGAAGGAAGTATTCGGTATAATAAACATAATTAATTAATTTGAATCTCGAACAATTTTAATCAAAATATTTAAAATCTATTTGAAAATGAGTTAAAATATTTTAATAGTGGATTATATGGTAAAGATTTATTAAATAACAAATAATATATTTAAAAGAGATTTAAACATATTTGAAAATAATTTAAAATTATTTTAGTATGGAATTTTAATTTAAATTTGTTTAAATTAGAAATAGAATTAAAAATTTATCAATTTCGAACGATGTCTAACTACAAAGGTTTTGTGGAGATAATTTGAGTTGTGATGTCCATAAATGTATTGGAAATCATATTTGTGTTCTAAATAATATGTAACTGAAAGAATATGTCTCGAATAAACGATTATAGGTTTTCGTATTTTTACTAAACACTAGTCCATGATTATAATTTATATATATATATA
>MQRK01191867.1:4458-16823 GCA_001938485.1 Girardia tigrina | reverse complement strand
TTGTGTTCATTATTCATATATTTATGTTGGAAGACCTTTCTGAATAATTGGAGTCAGATCAAAAGATAAAAAATTATTGATTGAGAATTATTGATTAAAGATTATTGATTAAAGAATAAAGAAAAGAGATTTAAGATTAAAGATAAAGATTTAAGATTTGTGTTTTAAAAAGTGAATAATTGAAATAAAGATAATTTTTAATAATTAAAACCCCAACAAATGTATGATTAGGTAACGAATAATTATAATCAATATCCTTTATTATTTCATTGATATTTTCAGTTTTCATCTCTTGTTGTTCCACGAAGGTAAGTGTCCATTCTGAGTTGCTTTTATCAAGAATATAATAATTGATTTTTATATAGTATTCCTCATCTTCTTCTAGGTTAGAAACGGTTATCTTGTTAGTATAATGATTGAGTTCAACCGTTCTCATTATTCCCATGAAAATACAATAGATTATAACTTTTTCATTTTCTTTTGAGTTTCTTGCAAAATATATATTATTACCATTTATTTTAATTATCACTTTGTTTGTTTCGTTTATTATAGGGATTTTATATATCTTTTCATAAGTTGGCATCCAAATATTTCGAGAATAAGTTAAATTATTATATAGATTGGCTTCAAGATAGGTTATCGATATTGTATAAGTGTTACCAATTAGTAAATCATCAATAATAATGAAGGGTTTTTGACTGGACAAGGTGACCGTAGAATCTCTGGAATTTACAATATATTTCACTAATAATCTGGTATATTCAATGGGTTTCCATCTGACTACAATACTTCTCCATGTGGGTTCTAAAATAACGTTTTCTTTCTGTGGCTGAGTCCACACTATAATTTGATAAATGGTATTGGGTTTATTTTTAAAATAGTCATTCCAATATTGAATTCAGAACTCATAAGATTGATTGCTGTTAAGACATCTTATTACTGTTGTTTTTACCTTTGAGTTCACCATTTTAGTCTGAATTTCACTTTGACGGGAAAAAGATAGTTCATATTTTTCTGTTTTGGAACATAAACATTCAAAAGATATTAAGTTCGAAGAAGATTGAATTTTTAGTTGATCAAGAGTTTTCATCTCTTTTTTTGCTGGTTGAAGATTGATATAAAAGGCATTTGATAATGGTAAAGAGATCCACAAGATCTACGGAATGATTGAAAAAGCGTTAACCCGACCAATTCTATTCACTACTTTTACTTTTGACTCGTTACTGTTTTTCTTTTTATTTGACCTTAAGTTATATCTAGGTTCTTCGTCTTTTTGAACTTTCTTACAACGATTAATATGAACAATAATAGTTTCAGCTTTTTTATTATGTTCCGATTGTAGCTTCACGTTAGTGCCTGTTGTACCACAAACTCTAAACGATCCTTTATAAGGTCTTTGTAATTTTGGCGACAAACCTTTCTTTGGTTCTGGTTTGTGCAAATAGACTTAATCACCAATCTTTAAATCATGTTCTTTTGTTTTCTTATCGTATGCTTCTTTATATGATTCTTGTCCATATTTAATATTTAAACCGGCTCTTTTCCAGGCTTCCTGCATTCGCTCGTACATGATTGTTTTATAATCAGGGTTATCCATATATTGCGATATAGGTGGCTTGTAATTTAAATCAATCGGCATATTATTCTCTCTTAAATACATTAAGTAGAAAGGTGTCACGGCCGTGCTTTCATTTACTGCATTATTATAAGCAAAACAGCAAGATTTTAGATGCTCATCCCAATCATCTTGATTGCTACTAGTATAAGAAGCCAAAAGATTCAAAAGTGTACCATTAAATCGTTCAACTAAACCATTTGTTTGAGGATGATAAGCCGTTGTATTTAACTTTTCAATTCCAAAAATTTCTACGGTCTCTTTCATCATTTCACTCATAAAATTTGCTCCTTGGTCTGTTAATAGTTTTCGTGGAGCTCCATATTTAAAGATAATCTCTTCCACAAATATTTTTACTATCGTATTAGTTTTCTGATCAGGAACGCTTCTGACCACTTCGATAGATAATCGCAAAAGGCTAGAATATATTTATTTCCATTTTTGGTTTCTGGTAATGGTCCTACGAAATCCATCTATACAAATTCCATTGGTGCTGACGGTACTGGCATCGGCCTTAGTGGTACTTTAAATTTATTTCCAGTATTTTTTCTTGTTAAGCAGACTTTACAACTTTGACACCATTGTTTGACATCTTCCTCAATTGTTGGCCAATAATATTTTTGTTTTAATCTTGAAAAGGTTTTTCTGGCAGATAAATGACCTCCTAATGTACCATCATGATAGTGTAATAGTAATGTTTGTCGATGATTCTTTGGTATTACTAATAATTCATTTTTTCCATCATAATATTTGAGAACATCTTGATATACAAAATACTTTTTTCCTTGTTCGATTAAATATTTTAGATGTTTCATTTTAGATATAGGTGTTGCACGATTTTTAATTTCTTAAATACTCTCATCTAAATCTTGATCTGTCTTAAACTTTTCAAAGTCTGTTAATTCTCGAACTGCACTAATTACATTGTTTTTTATTGGTATACTAGTTTCAATACTATTGTCTGGTTCGTTTAATCTTGATAGTACATCTGCATTAGCATTTGCTTTTCCAGTACGATAACGGATTTGAATATTATATTCTTGAAGTTTCAGTGCCCATCGAATTAATTTGCTGGTTGAATCTCTGTGACTCATTAACCACTGAAGAGGGCTATGATCTGTGTAAAGAATGATTTCTCTTCCATAGATGTACTGTCGAAACTCATTTACTGCAAAAATAATTGCTAAGGCTTCTTTTTCGGTGGTGGCATACCTTTTCTCATGAGGTTTTAATGTTCGACTCGCATACGCAATTACATGATCTTTTTCTCCATCTTTTTGTTGACCGAAGACTGCGCCAAGTGCATAAGCACTTGCATCAGTCATCAATATAAAAGGTTTTGACATATCGGGACAACGTTAAATTGTTTCATTAATTAACTTTTGTTTTAATGTTTCAAAAGCATTTTTTTGATCATCGTTCCAAACAAATTTAATATTTTTTCTTAATAACATATTAAGAGGATTTGCTATATGAGCAAAATTTTTTATAAATCGTCTATAATATCCAGCAAGTCCCAAAGACTGTTGAAGTTCTTTAACATTCTTTGGTGGTGGAGATTCTTTTACTTTTTTAATATTATCATAGCTGGGTTTTAATTGATTTTTTGATATGCGATGTCCAACATATACTACTTGTGTTCTTCCAAAACTGCACTTTGTTGGTTTAATTTTTAATCCAGCCATTGCTAATTTTTCCAATATAAATTTGACATCTATTTCATGTTCTTCATAAGTTTCTGAAAAAATAATAATATCATCAATATAGACTATAACATGATGAATGTCCATTAAGGTAAAATCCATCCATCTTTGAAAAAATGTAGGTGCTCCGGTTAAACCGAAAGGTAAGACATTAAACTCATATAATCCTTTGCCATCTGTAAATGCAGTTTTCATTTTATCTGCTTATTTTATTCCAAATTGCCAATATCCACAATGTAAATCCATTGTCGTAAAGATTTCACAATTCCCCATTTTATCATACATTGTATTGATTAATGGTAAAGGATAAGTGTCTTTTCTCGTCACTGTATTTAATTTCCTATAATCTACACAAAATCTTTGTGATCCATCTTTTTTTTCACCAGCACTATAGGTGATGTCCATGGTGAGAAACTGGGTTGAATAATATCAAACTTTAACATTCCTTTAATTTGTTTTTGAGCTTCATTCTGTAACGCATATGGGATTCTGTAAGGTCTTTGCTTGATCGGGGTTTCATCCAACAATAGTATTTCATATTCCATAATATGCGTTCTTCCAAAATCAAATTCATGTTTTGCGAATACTTTATCATATTTTCTGAGTAATGCTGTGAACCTAGCTCTCTGACTTTCCGTTAAATTTGGACTTGTTACTACTGGTGGATCATATCTTTTTACACCTGGAGGAATACTTTTTGGAATTTTTACTTCCTATACTAAAGATACAGTTCCGATTCTCGTTTGTGGTTGTATGATTTTCGGTTTTACATCAAAATTGGCAAATCGGTATCGATTTTTGTGAGACTGATACTATTTCGTTACACATTTGAATATCATATTTCTTCATAAACTCCTGATTTGGTTGAAAAAGTAGATCTCCTTTGATGTGACTGACTACATCCGAATGATATACTAATTCTGCTTGATAAGGAATTTATAAATTTTCGCTGATAAACACATCGGTTACTCTGTGTAAGATTTTTCCATCAGGTATAGATACCCAATTTCCACTTTTTAAATCCAGAGAAACACCTTCCAATTGTTGTAAAACATCCATGCCAAGCAACAATGATTTTGGGCAACTTTTTGATATTAATACATTTGTTGTAATAGTCTTGCCCCCAATTTTTATTGACGCTTGTACAGTTCCTTCAATAGCTAGATAATGACCCGTAACTGATTGTAATCTTTCAATACAAGGTGCCAGATTTAATTTTTCAGATGCCAGAAGCATCTTTTCTCTTCTCTGATAATCCCATAATTTTTCAATACCTGTTAAAACGTATCAGGAATTCTTCTAATTTGTGATCGGATCCATCGAATGTTTATGAACCTTTGATGTTCGGAGTCAAGTGGTGTGAAGTCGACATGTTAAGAGAACTCACACATTTGACAGAACATTTATTACATTCACATTTATTATCATCTTTATGATGATCAATAGTATTGCTTTCACTTAGATTCATCAATCAATTTTCAATATCTCCCATTATAATCTGAACTATACTTGAGAAGATTATTTTATTTAAAAATATTTACTTTAAATTTTATTGGCTGAAATAAAATATTTTTATAGTCATTTTTAAATATTAATTTGATTTTAATTATTTAAAAATTTACAAAAATAAAATCCATAAACTTATTTAAAAGTTGCAATAATAAAATTTAAAAATTTGAATATTAAATCTAAATTTAAATAAATTAGTTTCAGATTATAAGAAGTTAAATATTGATAATCCATCTGGTTAGGAGAGGCACAATCCCAAATCAAACTACAACATTTAAACATACAAACACCACACAAAAACATCCACACACCAAATATTCCTCACAGATAGGAAATTGAATAAACAATAATTCATCAGAGAAAAAAAGCTTCATTCAAGAGACCATTTCGGAGCATTCTACTCCATTCTAAACTCTTTGCAATAGTTGTCTCTGAGAACAGAGATTTTCTAAAAACAGTTTTTTTCAGCACCTCCTAGCAAACAGTTTTATGGAAATTGGGTTTGTAGTAAATTCATAATCATAAGTCGCATTTGTTTTAATTAGAGTCAAAGCGAAAAATGTTCTTTCTGCTTTAGCAGTTATCACTGGAAGAGTGAGGAAATTTTGTAGAGGTTTCTTAATATTTGGAAAATAATTAGATATCACAAATGAAAAATGCTTCCAATGTTTTGGCTGGCTGGTCTTCGGGGAGATACTGAACCAACTTTTCCTAGTAAATGCTATATTCATATTCGCCGGTAGCAATTGGCAAGGAAGGGGGTTGTACCTTCCACATGGAAATTTATTTAAAATTCTTTAATTTATTTTAAATTCTTTAATTTTTCATAAATATTAATTGTTAAATTAAAGCGTTACGACAACATTAATATTTGAAATTTTTCAAAAGCTATGGTAATAACAAGTTTACTAGAAAGAGCATAAAAATTCTTTTGTATATTAATGACATTTTTTATCTGGATGCCAGATGTCAAACTGTTATACAGTTTAAAATGTAAAATTTTTAGAATTATTATTTTTGTATTAAATTTTATAATTATGTTAATTTTTTGTTTAAATAACGTTTTAAAATGCACTTTTTTAAAATCGCTATTTTAAGTATGTAAATATCTTGGTTTTTTAATTTTCTTTTAAGAATATTATTGTAATATTATACATTTTATTTTTAGATACGTCATGGATATTACGAAATTTTTAATTCCGAACTCAGATCTGACTGAATCTGGTTGCAGCAAGAGAAGGAATTTAGCAGAAAGTAATGGAAAACAGGTAATTACTTCTAAATCTGAGTCTAAGGACGAAAATATCAATAAGCACGAAACACTATCTGTCACAATATTTGTCACGAAACACTGAATCTGACTTTAATTGCGATATTGGATTTTATATTGATGCAAAATCAAAGCCTATTTCTTCTGAACTTAGACATCCCTTATTGTGTCTTAATTTATTCCGATGTCTTATCTCTATCATTCTGAGGTCTAGTAAGATTCCGATTTTATTTTCGAGTTTTTCCAGTCTATTTTCCATTTTATATAGCGTCATATATCGGGGTATCTCTCTATCGTCGTGGCGAGCTCTTTATTTTTGTTCATTTTTGTATGTGAGATTAGTAACCTGGGCTTAAATCTTTCGCCGGGCTCCAGTCGGTATGTTTCAACCCATTGTCGTCGACATGTTTCAACCTTATCTCTTATTTCATAAAAATCAACTTTGGGATTTTAACATTTATTATTTCATTACATTTCTTCGTCAGAACTTACATTATTACCGTTCATCTCTTGAAATACGCGAGCTTCTCGTCTATATTGTCTTCTTAGTTGCATTAATCCCTGTATTGCTGGATTGAGATTGTCCATCATTTTATTGCACAATTTTTTGACTTTTTCCAACTTTTGAATTGCATTTAGAGTTTTTCGCTTATATGGTTTCCTTCTCCATCGGTTTAACCGTTCTTCAGTAATTTGCAATAGTGCATATGTTTTTTCTTGCATCCGCAGATGTGTAGCCAATTTTCCTCTCCTCTGTCTTAACTTTATTTTCATCGCCTTCCGGTCAATTTTCATACTCTAAATTATACATCATTAAGTTTCATTTCGCAACTATTATAACTTTTATAACTATTATATCTCAAATTCTGCAAAATGTTAACATACGATATACATTTATTAAACTATAACATTCAGATACAACTAAATTGTCTAATATACTTTAACACATATTCAATTAGGATTAGTTTGTCGGCTATCCTGATGTGGCGCCAATTATGCGGTAATCTCGAACTGCCAAAGAGAGTACTATATCGCTTGGGTCCCATTCCCCACCGTTTAACGCTTGTAGGTGTCTTTGTAGACATGCTTCCGACATGTAGTTTTGTATGGAGGTCCTTCTCTCGACCTCGACCCTTCGTTTTCATCGTTTCACTTCTTTTACTTTTAAGTTCGTTTCTGATCGTGCCTTTCAACTCTTCAACTCTAACCTCTGAATTGATATCCAAATTGATAATTTCGAACGATAATCCTTCCACAAAGAGACACATTTGTCTTTCCGGTCCCGAAGAGCGATTGACTGTCATTTGCTCCTCCTCGTCAAGACTCGTATTCTTTTGAACTCCACCGCAATATACACTGACTGGTTTCTTTATTTGTTCGACTTCTTGTTTATGTTCATCACTGGTAGACGATCCTCGAGAGATGTGCTACTTGTTAGTGCTGGGCCCATTGTTGTACTGAATTTTCTCATCACTCCGACATTCATCCGACAATAAACTTTTGAGCAACCAATCATCTACTATCACACCTTCATAGTTCTTGTTATGATAATTTTAATTTAACATAAATTAATTCTAACTATAAATTATTTTAGAGGATTCTCGAACAAGCGTACTTGTCGTGAAAAGAATTTGCAATGCGTCTCAAGAACGAGCAAACTTTCGACGCTCATCAGTTGCGTTTTCTGAATCAAGAAACACAACTTTGGCGTCTCGTGCTTGAAAGAATGATTGAACTGACAAGAAATGGACAACACAAAATTTGCACACAACGGCAATTTTCTAAAGTTTGTAGAGTTTCTTGCAACATTCGACCCAGTAATAATGGAAGACATCGGACGTATCCAGACAGCAGAGACTCACGTTCACTATGTCTGTAAAACATGGAGAATGAAATCATCAATCTTTTATCAACTGAAGTCAAAGAAGATATCCTCCGCGATGCTAGAGATGCGAAATATTTTGCTGTTATACGTGACTGTACGCCAGATGCAAACCATGTGGAATATATATCACTGATTATCCGCTTTGTTGAGTGTTCAGCCACAGTTGACATCCGGGAACATTTCCTGGAGTTTCTGTCATTACAGGACAACACTGGGGTAGTTATGACTGAGGGTTTTCTGGAAACCAGGGATAAGAACTCCCTACAATTAGAAAATCTCAGAGGGTGAGGATATGATAACGGCTCAAATATGAAAGGGAAGCACAGAGGTGTGCAGTTCAGAATCCTGCACTTGAATAGACGAGCATTTTTCACACCATGCATGGCACATAGCTTGAATTTGGTTGTGAACGATGTAGCCAGCTGCTGCACGGAAGCTGTGACGTTCTTTGGGATTATTCAAAGTGTCTATGTATTCTTCTAATCATCAACGCAACGGTGGAGTGTACTTCTGAAGCACATACCATGCCTAACTGTGAAGCCCTTATATGTGTTGCGGTCGGAAATCCATTATAATGAACAAACAAACAAGTTATAAAAAGAGGAAAAGACAATGACAATATAATACATATATTCAAAATTACAACAATCTGACACCTGACAAATTCCGTAATCCTTCCGATACCTTTGTAGACCGGCAGAGCACTGAGGATGAATCTGGGAGACTAAAACATAACATAAAGAAGAGCAGACAAGTCGAATAGATAGTTACCTGATGTGAGAAACTGGAGGCTTATACCCCCTGATAGAACGTCGCGCGAGATATCTGCAGCAATAACGCGTCCAAAGATTGTGTCGCCCTGGGAAAAAGTTATTCCCCTTAAAAAGCATCAGAACTAATTAAAAGTAAACTCAAAATTAATAAAGTTACCTACAGGACTATCCGTCTGAGCTAGGAGGTCAACCGACCCTCCACGCATAGTCCCTTGTGTGGCCAATCCCTGAATGAAACCCACAAGATCCTGATGTACTCCCCTGAGGAGATATAACCCTGTAAAGATATAAAAATTAATAAATAAGAACGAAGCTTAATTAAAAAATTACCGTGAGTCGGCCGTAAGTCTAATAATAGACATCAGCTGACGCCTCCACTCGAGTCATCCACACACGAAATTTTTTAGAGTGTGCAGCGACACACCGGCAAGCATTCTATAATAAAAAATATATTTTCAAAATTTCAAAAATATTTTAGAAGCATACCTACAAGCTCGACCAACCAATATCGCGGAAAATTCTAGATACTTGGTTGGCATAAGTTAATTGGCCAAGAAGAGGTAACAAGCACGCTCGCCTGCAATATAAAAAGAAGATCATTTTTTAGCCAAGCGCCCCTCAAAAAAATTTTATTTTATTTTACATACGATTTCGTTCTTACGCACGATTTTAAAACTACTTACGAACAATTTCCGTTAGACGACGCGAATTTTGAGAAGAAAAGACGCAATTAAAAGAAGAAGAAAGATTATCGAAAACGCGACCGTACGAAGGACGAGCAATCCAAACGATGTTGACGAGTAATAGAAGAATTCCATCTATACGACACTAATCGGAATCCGACCGACGAACATTTCTCTGAACCCGAGTTTAACCGTAGACGAGAATCTTTTATAAATGTAAATTTTAATATTTAATGGTCTGAATATATGTATTATAAACAATTATTTTCTTTTATGAATTTCAATAAATTAATCATTAATTGATAAAGTTATAGAATAGGTTACCCTTTTAGAATCTAAACAGCGTTAGCCCCGTCGTCGTCGCCGCCCCTCATTTTAAATGTCTCAAATCAACCCGCACGTGACTGAGCCGTTGGGAGACCAAACGATCCCGGTAATCATCGACGTAATGTCGATATCCATCGAAGCATTTATTGGAGACGAACGTGTTAAGTCAATTCTTGATAAGATGGAACCGCGGGTTCCTCTGTATCGAACAACATGGTGACCGAGCTGGGGAAAAATTCCGTTATGTTGAAAATAGCAAATAAACCCCGTTATTCGATTTCATTACACGCGTTGAAGATTAAAGTTGGAGTATTTAAACAATTAAATTTTATTATTACTCCGAGTTTTTAGAATTAGATTTATCTAACATAATTGTTACAAATTTTAGAATTTTGAATTAAATGATAATTTTTACAATTGACTCTAAATTTTAGGACTTTGTATTAAATAAGGAACTAATATTTATTCCAATATGGGAATTATGTAAATTAACGACACGAATTACTCGCTAGAATTTCTACAATTAACTTTATCAAAGTTTGAGTATCAAAATTAGTAAAATTTTGTGTATGAAATAATTCAAATTAAGATTGACGTTTATTTTCATAAAATTGCAATTTCATGAATTTTACGAATCGCAGCTCATTGGTAGTCGATTTAGTACAATGTCGATAGTAAAGTGTTGCTTAACAATAAAACATTAAAACGATAATTTGGTTACTGATGCCAGTGCAAGGTTACTAGATCGAATTAGTAGGATGATCAAAAAAAATTATTTTTTTTACGATAGTAGTTAGTCCGATTTTGATCCTGATAATTGATTTTGATTTAAATATGTTGGATATAAACAAAATTGCAAGTAAGGGTGAAATATCTATTGTCAACACAGAGGCAAGTGATTAAGTTAAATCGAGTGGGCAAAAGCGAACACTAAATCGCGATATTTACTACTATATAATGATATTCGAAATAAATTCTCCCTTTGCAAACAAACTGACAACACATTAGGCTTAGTCCATAAAACGTACGTGAGGATAAGGGGAGCAATCTAGATTGAGATAGGGTAACACTTATCGATGCGTTTAGAAACGCGGTATTGCCGTGAATTCGACACCATAGTGCCATAAGTCTCATCACACTACATTACCGTAAGGTTCACACAACATAACACAGTGCCTTAAGTTACACTACATAACATCGCCACAAGTCCAATACAATACAGAACAGTGCAACAAGTTTTATAACACATAAAGATGATGATTCTGAATGCAATATATAAATCATCACCGAGCGACACTTTGCTAGGTGTCCAATAGCTCATCCCATCTTTACTCAAACCCGAAGGTCCATCAGACTCGGCACTGCTAGGCAGATGTCGAGCGAGAAGAGACGTCCGACCCGATCGTATATAGTAATATAATTAGATACTAAGTAGTGACTGGATTGTGATTCACCCTTAACAATCACAGGGGGCTCAAGAGTCAACAGATATGTTTTCACTCGAAAGGGTCGTGACAAGTGCAAAAAAGTGGGAAAGTCGAGTACACGCTGTCAGACCGCTGCTTTATCAGCTGGGGGAGATCTATGATGCCTGGATGGAGTTCACAACGGACAGAAGCCTAGAAGGGGTTAGTGATGCTAAGACGCGAGGTGATGCAAAAGGCCTTGCGAGTTATCTGGTGACGTCCCAGTTTGTAACTGTTGTTGTTCTCTGACACAATATTCTATTTATTAACAACATCAATATGAGGTTTACAACATTTATTAATATTACAAGCGCATTCACTATTCGACATCTCTCTTGATCAATATTTTTTCTGCCTTCAAACTAATTAAATTCAATAAATGAAAATCTGTTAATAGCGATTATTAATTATAAAGAATCTAATTGGTTAAAATTAAATCTAAACAACTTTTTAAAAAATAGAACATATTAAATTAATATATTAAAATTTTTAATTACATTAAAAATAAATAATACATGCAATAATTATTTAAAAATCTTTTTACTTTAAAATTAAATTAAATTACTTTTAATTAGTATGAATCAAAGAAGATATCAATCATTCATCTGTGTTGGATAGGCACAATCCGAATCAACATTCTACATGCACAATATCAACACATAATTCAAAACATTCCTCACATCCCCTTCGGTTTAAATGGCTTTAGCCATTCGACATTTCTAATCAAAGTTCTACCATCTTCGAGCTGTAACTCGTAACTCCTTTCGTGATTTCGCTTCAACACAATTGCCGGACCCATGTAACGGTCAACTCCTTTTGATATATTTTCTTTTTTTATCAACACTCTGTCTCCAACTTCAAAAACTCTTCTTGTCTCCACATTTTGTTCGACATTAACTTGATTTCCGTTAGTTTCTTTATTGTTCTTCCACTAATGTCTTAATCGTTTCCCAAATATTATTTCAGCAGGTGAAACACCTGTCGTAGCTTGAACTGTACTATTCAACATAAATTATATTTCCGACAAAACTTCTGTCCAATCTCTATGGTTTCCGTCCTTCATTCTAATATTTATAGCATCTCTGATTGTTCGAAATTGTCTTTCCACTATCCCATTTGTATTATGATGATATG
>MQRK01191864.1:3006-15022 GCA_001938485.1 Girardia tigrina | reverse complement strand
AATTTTAACCAATTAGATTCTTTATAATTTAATAATTTTTATTAACAGATTTTCATTTATTGAAAATAATTAGTTTGAACTCAGAAAACATTGATCAAGAGAGATGTCAAATAGTGAATGCGCTTGTAATATTAATAAATGTTGTAAACCTCATATTGATGTTGTTAATAAGAATTTTTTCACAGATTTACCTACGAATTAAAAAAAACAAAATTCACCTTATTGATTATTAAGAACACTGTAATGTTTTGCTATATTTTTATATTAATATTAAAACTTGAATTGTCTTCTGTGCAATCATAAATCAAACTCTTGTAAAAATGCAGCGTTTTAGACTTTTAAAAATTAAGAATTTCTTTCAAAAACTGACTATTTGAACCATATTTAAATTATATTTTTTAAATTAAATATTTTATACATTTAAAAAGTTATCATTATTTTGAAATTATAAACTATAATCGTTTTGAAATGGATTGGATTCTTGCTCAAAAGACATAATCATGAACACAAAAATTTATTTCTATAACAATTTGAATTTTTTAAACAAATATTTTTGAGGAACTTTTGCACTTTCTTTTTTACACTACCGTTATAAATAAAAATAGATATAAATAAAAGTATGGTTAGTATATTTTTTTACAAATTGAAATTCTATATTTTCTTTAACCCTTTCCTGGCTATTGATGTCATATGGAATCATGTTTCATTTTAATATTTTATAGGCATCTATGGCAAAATACAAATATTATTTTTATTTCTGATCAATAGACGAATATACAAATTATTCTTACACATGTTTTATCAAACGCCATTTTCTTTTTATCATTTCAAAGTTGCAAAAGTGATTTAAGGATGCCAATTTAATTCTTTATTCAGACAGGAAAGGGTTAATAAAAAATTATAGTGAATTAAAATTTTGTCACAAAGATTTTGTTGCGTCTTTATTAATTTTTCAATTTTATAGTACATTTAAATTTACCTGTTTCTCAATTACATTTTCCAAAATAAAATTAAAATCATATTTTTCATTTACGTCAATTTAATGGTTTACAATTATTTTTTTTAATTCCAATTACCATTTCCAAAAATAAAATTATAACTACATTTTTAATTTACTTTGATTTAAAAGTTACAAAAATAGTTTAGTTTACTTATATTTCGCAAAATAAATATCAAACTTTAAATTACTTTTTATTAAATATTTTCATCAAATTTTAAATTAACTATTTTACTTTATAATAAATATTTACATAAATCTTTTAATAACCCTACCGTAAAATCTATTTTATTTCTTACTTAAATTTATTTTTTACATTAAATTTCTGAAAATCTTATTTTAACATATTTATAACAATATTTTACGGAATATAATTGTTTATTTAATAATATGATAAGATTCAAAAATTTTATATTTTATGAACACTCGCAACAGAAAGTATTTTTAATTTAATAATATCATGTAACATTTAAATAAATATTTTCCGAGATATAGAAATAAAAAAAATAAAATAAACTTGTTATGTATGGGTAGGAGAAAAAATCCCGAAACAACATACCACATACATTAATGACCATTCCTCACAGCGAAAAACACTTTTTTATGACTTATATCTTGTAGTGCTTAAGAAAACGGACAATTAAAAAAATCCAAAAACTGACTTTTGTTTGATTAAATTAAGTATAAATTATTGATGTACACAAATGGAAAATCTATTTAAATAAATCTTATGATCGTTAAATATAATGAATCTTATTAATCGATAAAAATGAATTTGGACTCGAAAAATAAATCATCGAACAGTTCCAATTATATTTCATTGAGCCCGGTCCAAAAAGACAGCGATTGGTACTCGTCCATCAGATCTATCCAATCAAATTCGATACCGTAGCACTCGACCAGATAGCGCACTGCTGATCAACACGACCCCACCAGTTGGATTCGCTGGTATCGTGTATGTTGATCGACTGCACTGCCCAATCACCCTAGTTGATCAGTATCCGCCGCTCACAATAAAACGGTTCCGGCTGCCACTGTTTGATCTGGTGACCGGCACTTCACAACTGTTAGTACTTTTTCTCAATAATAATAATTATCTAGTAAAAGTTCTTTTTCTTGTATTTATTTTTACTTTGGTTCGCTTAGAACAGTTTACTTCATTGAATTAAAAAAATACTATATCCACATTTATCTAAATTATAAATTTTTGCATAAAATAAAACTAAGAAAAAACCAAAATGAATTTATCTAAGCAAACGTAGTTATATATTTTAACACGTTGTTGATGGACACTTGCATCTATAGCCGTCCAAGCAAAGTTCACTTTGACGACTATAGATGCAAGTGTCCATCAACGTGTTAAACACTATATTTTACGTATAAATTTTCAAAATATTATTGTAAAACATTCATCAAAAAAATTAAATTGTCTTACCTTTAGGCGTTTTGTGTTTTCTATTATATAGACGTCTATATTGGCAAGATTTATCTGAAGAAATATAATTCTCAAGTTATTGAAAGTTTTAATAAAAGTAATTGATACCAAAATGCTGAAAAAATCTTTAAGAATAATAAAGTTGATTTGAAACAAAATAAATATGACAATAATGAACATCACAATGAGAAACAAATTCGGATAATGAAAAGCTATGTTTTTTAGTATTTGTTAAGAACATCTAGATTCATGTTTCGACCTCTGTGCTACATAATATTTTCCTTATGTTACTGCAACAGTTATTTGATCTGATTAAAGCCATTGATAACATACACTTAAGTCGTGCAGAAGATTAAATATTTAAATAATTATTTATATAGATATAAATTGTATATAAACAATCCTCAAAACCATGGTTCAATAATATCCATAAATAAATTACCAAAAATATTTTTGGAAATAGGATTATGTGTCATGATTCAATATATAAAGGTAAGAAGACCGTGAGGCTGAACACTGGTTAATCGGCTATCGATACTGAGATATTATTGCAGTGATACGTTTTGAAATATTCGGACTGAAAGTTAATAACGTTATTTTTAAGACTTGCTAAAAAGCATCGGGCTTAATACCTTATTTAATGGTCCCATTAAGACAAATGAATGAGAATATAAAAGAGCAAATTGAAAGTCAGTGAACTCAGAACTTTCTCAACTTCAACAAAGTAATACCCAGAAACAAAAAAGCTTTTCTCGAAAGCTCATTCTGAACTCATAATATACTTCGAGTGAGAGAACTGGTACATCAACGTAACACGGATGAAAAAAATTTGAAGAATTTCTCAAACTTTATTTAAAAATTGATTTGAATATTGACAAAAGAGATATGATATTAGGTAAGAGATATCAATGGCTAAACAAAGCAACAAATGCAGGATTGTGTAACAATCGATTTATAATATGTATTCTGAGAAACCACCAACTATGAAAGAATGTTAAACGAGCTCAGACACACAACTAAAAATGAGAGACCAGCTCGATTCAATGATTTTCTACGAAGGAATCGAAGGTAGAACAACAAAAGATGTACTGAAACTGACCAATACAGGGGAAACTTCATCTTATTTCAAGAAAAAAATTACTATAAAGAATTGAAAGAAAATTAAGACCTGAATCGGCATAAGTACTTCATAAAAAATGAAGATACTAAGAAAAATCAACTCAAGGACGGTTGACTCATTATTATACAAAGGACCACATGAGAACAATATGTCTTGTTCAAATACTCAAACACAGAAAACAAAAAAACAGCAAGACAAATAATTAAGAAAGCCAAAAATTATTTCTCAGTAATTACAATCAACAGAAAATGCTACAGTCGAAACAACCATCTTACAAACGCACATAAAATGTAATTCAAAAAGACCTCAAAGCCACATAAATCTTCAAATGTCTTCTGATCATCCAAAGGCATGAAAAACCATGTAACCTTTTAACATGTTTTGCTGTTTTTACATGATGTTTAAAAAGAACTAATAAGCACAAAGCTGATGGCATTGTATGAGGTCTATAGAGAGGAGTTTAGGTTCCTTAAGTATGGTTAGACTCTTTAAAAAGACTACAATTTAATACCATTGAATGAGATAGAGGCTGATGATGGAGAGACATATCATTTTCTCTATACTCATATTACTGAGCTTTTAAATAGAGTGAATTAAGTTGATATTTTGATTGATTTATTCACTTATATTTCTAATTCTAAATTAAGTTGTTGCCGAATTAGTTAACCTCAGGAAACGAGTCATTTTTATGCCATCTTTTTCAAGATATTTTTACAGGATGTTAATTGTCAGTTATATTTATTAATTTTTATTTTTTTAATTTAATTGACAATTTTTTTTCTTTTTGTTTCCTTGGTTAAATATCAGCTAAATATTTTCAAATGAAATAAGAATGAATTGATAGGTGGTGATAGCAAATCCTTAAATTCAAGCAACCATAAATTAAATCGATAGGATAATTATTTGGATCAACTGCAATTTGAAATAATAGTTGTAAATAAAAACAAACAAGAAAAGTAGAAAATGTTTACAAATACAGAGGCTTAAGTATTATATGTTTGAATAATGAATACCTTAAAACTTATAAATAGAATATATGAAAAATAAAAGGTATAATTTTAAGTTATATATATGTTAAAAACATTTCGGAAATTTTCATTTGAATTTTTATTATTATCACATTTAGTCATCACAACTCTCGGAAGATCGTTCACCGTTTGACATCAGTCTAATTGGTTTTTTATTTCTATTTTTAATCATGATTATACGGTCGATTTTTTTCTAAATCCTTTTAAAATATTTAATTTCTAAAAATATTAATTAAAATTAACATTGAAAACATTTCTTTATAAAAACTTAAAATAATAAAAAATGTTCTCAATTTGTTAAAAACGAATTTAATTTAAATTTTATCAGTTTTAATTATATCAAATAATTTAATTAATTTAATTTAATTAATTAATTTAATTAATTAAAATTTAATTAATAATTAAATAATTTTCTTTTTTTAAATAAACTTGAATTTAATTGTTAATTTTAAAAATATAAACTTATCAAATTATCATTTTAGTTATGTTCGAATTGTCAATCACTGTAAATACAAAAATACCAATTTCCATCTGAGTGGGAGAATCACCATTCTATGTTCAGCATACTCAAATCAGCATACAGCATCAATACATTTACAAATTCAAACAATTTAAAACGTTGCTCACAAAAAATATTTCATTATTTTTGCAGGAAATTCACACACACACACACACACACATATATATATATATATATATATATATATATATAGAATAGATGTGTTAAAGCATTTTTTTAATAAATTTCAACGTTGGACATGTTTTCATCACGATTTCTGATCATCTTCAGCAACTATTTGTGGTTTATCATTATTTGTGTTCTATTGATTTGAATAATTTTAATAAGACACTATAACCCATTGATGATTATCAAAAATGAGAAAAGTAAAGCCGCATCAATATTACATATCTTTAAATAAAATAAATAAAATTAAATTACAGTGCTTAACATAAGTTTAAGACCACCATAATATTTTTAGCTTTTTTTTGCAGAACACAATATATTTATAACATTTTATAATAACAATTCATTTTTTACAAACTGTAATTAAAAGTAATAAAAAATAACATATAAAACAAAATAAATAAGTATTTAGTTGGCCCACCATGGGGTTTTTTGATGGCTTCAAGACGCTCAGGCTCGGATTTCACGCATGCCTTACAGAGGTCATCCTTTATCTCTGTATCCCAGACATTCTTGATAGCTTCTTTCAACTCTGCAATTGATGTAAGACGTCTTAATGAGACTCTAATTTTCAAAATAGTTCAAATATTTTCGATGGCGTTTCAGTCGTGAGAATTTCCTGGCCACTCAAGAAGCTTAATAGCGTTCTTTCGAAACCACTCTAGACTACTTTGTTCCACAGAGGAAGGTGCCGAATCTTGCATAAAACTGGTGCACTGGTGCATCCCCGTGAAAGTCTTTAGCTGGGTCTCCATCATGTCAGTATATGTCTTAGAATTCATTCTTACATTTTTTCCAAGATCGCACATCCCAAAATCATTATTGAAACCGGATGTTTCCTCGTTAGTACTGTATACTTTTCGTTATATCGTGCTACAGTAGGCCTTCTCACATGTGAAACACGTTCCCCAAACTGAGTAATCGAACACTCATCTGATCACATAACGTTCTGTTAGTTGTTTTCTGTCCAATGTCTGTGTTGATTTGCAAAGTGGAGTCACTTCACCTTCATCGCTTTTCTTAACATTGGCTTTCTGACTGACTTGTAAGCTGATATGTTCATCAATTTTAACCGTCTACTGATGGTCATTCTAATGACCTTCACACCTGACTTCTGTAGATTAACGCCAATATTATGGGTGGTGATACGATGGTTAGCAACTGCTATTCATCGAATTACGCGATCATCGGCTGGCGAAGTTTTCTTCGGTGCGCCTGCTCTGGGTGCATCACGTTTCATACTTTACAAATGTTCCATGGACTGCAGTCTTGGAAATCCCCAGTTGACTGACAATATTCCTTTCATCACGAACAATGCTCCTGAGAGCAATAACCTGTTAACGTTTTGTAAGAGAGAGGCTGCTTCGCTTACCTATCGTGTAAGGGTTATTCTAAAACACAAAAAATACATAAATATGCCTGATCCCTCTTAGTATGATTGTTATTTAACAAATTTACTTACAAAACTACACAGCATAAATGCAGTAAATAAAGAACATTGCATAAAGATGCGAATAATCAATCAAACCAATGAGTAATAGTCATATGGTGATATCTGTGTAAAGGTCAAGGTCAACGTTGCTAAAACATTACAGAAAGTCCCTAAACACATATCATACATCATCAGACAACTAATTAACTAGAAAAAGTTAATAAAAATTGACTTGCATAAAAGTAAACGTTGTAGTAAGTCTTTTTTAATATGATATGCAATAATAAAGAATTTTATAAATTAGGGTTACTCACCTAGAGGACCAGTAACGTCAAAGATTTTCCACAAATGAATAACTACTTCGTCAAGTTAAAGCTATATTGGAAAAACATTAAGAAAACAAAACTTTGCGCCTATTATTTAAAGTTAAAGTTAACAAATACCAAAGATGATTAAAAAATATATTTAATTTTGGTGGTATTGTTAAGCACTGTAATGTTTATATTAACTAATAAAATGAAACTTTAATATTAAATTATTTCTTACCATAAAATTTTAATTTTTAATTTCTTACTTTAAAAAATTATTTAAATTATTAAAATCATAACTCCATAAATAATTGTTGAAGACGATCAGAAATCGTGATCGAAACATGTCCAACGTTGAATTTTTAAAAAATTTATTTATTAACAACATCACAATTTGAATGTAAACATTTATTGACAACACAAACATATTCTTCACAACAATTCTCAGTAAACATCTTTCTTTGATTGATATAGTTTTTGTTTATGTATTTAAATCCTAAAAAACAATGAATGGGAAATTTTTTAATATTAATTTTTAATTTCTCATAATTTTATTGGATAAAAATACATTACTTAATTTTTAAAATTTACTAAACTCAGCAGATAAATAAATTAAAACTGAAGATAAATGTTTTTGTTTTAAATTTTAAAATTAAAGTTTTAATTTATATTTAAAATTAAAAATGGTAAAAATTTAACTAAAAAAAGGTAAAATAAATTGTATTATTATTATTTTTAAATAGAATTTTAATCGAAAAACTTAAAAAAATTCAAATTACCGGACCAAGATGATTACAGTGAAGAAGAATTCATCGAAATCCTAAAACAACCAAAAACATCTCAGCAAGTAGATAAAAATAGTGCAAGATCCAATAATAAGAGTGGAAATAATACAGCGTACGAAAAGATAAAAACATTTAGTGATAAAGACTATGCAAAGCAAGACAATTTATGGGTGAAATGAGATCTACGGGACTGCCAAACTGAAAGAATGAAGCAATTCTACAAATGTAAATTCAAAGCTTCAAAATTTTCATGATTTATCATCACGAAAAAGAAGACGTGTCTGTGTATCGATCAGAGACAAACCACAATGAGCATGTGAAGCTAAACAATCGTGGAATACCGCATGATATAAAAGATGCGATTGAGGCCATATTTGTAGACTTTCAAAAGCCAGCTCAAATAAAAGAAAAACTGAAAAATAAATTTCCTAATAGACTGCTGCCTAATTGGATTCAAATACGCAACTTCACCCAGACAATCAAGAAGAAAAAGGGACTCAAAACATGCATCAATTTAGCAGAATTAGATGAATGGTGCAGTGCGAGAAGCCATATCCCAGACAACCAATGTTTAGATCATATTTACGAAAGGCATCAATGTGGCAGTGAAGTGAATCCGTCAACAGGTAAAATGGAACCCAAGTTCAATATCTGGATAACAACAAGACGATTAACCTCATTATGCCAAAAATCAAAACATCTTTGTGCCGATACAACATACAAACTGATTTATCAAGGATATCCAGTGTTAATGGTTGGAACAACAGATAAAAAGAAAAGCTTTCATCCATTTGGTATAGCAATTTGCACAAATGAACGCAACAAAGATTTCGAATTCATATTCAAATCTATTAGGACAATTTTTATTGTAAACACTTTAATAGCAGATGCCGCAGACCATTGGATTCAAATCAGCATTTGGTAAAAATTCCTTTAAAAAAAGAGTAATGTGTTGGTTCACATGAAAAAGGCACACGAGGGATCAGACTCACAATCAAAATCACCATTCACAGTGATCGACAAAGACAATAAAGCTCGTTTGCGTAACGATATCTCTATTCTACAGCTATCCGAATCTAAAGATATATTCTACAAAGAATTGCAGTTGTTTAAGAAAAAGTGGAATGATCTAAAGGACATTACAATTAATCAATTCCTTCAATATTTCGAAAAAGAGTGGTATACAAAACATCCGGGTCAGTATGAAAGATTTGCGTCAGGATTACAAAGCACAAATAATGGCTTAGAATCAACTGATTGTGTGATAAAGAAAGATTGAACAACTCATAAGCGTTTATCGTTGGCTCGCTTTCTGGAATTAGTTAAGTCTAAAATTGTCAAAGATTGGTCGATCAATAGGAATCCTGAAAAACCAATTAGCCCAATTTTGTTTTACGAGGTGCCACCGATTAGTCACGAACTGTAGCTTAAAACATATAACACCACTCAAAGAGAAATGACATCAGTGATATCAAAAAACAAAGAGAAGATTCATTACTTGGCGTCAGGTCGAACTATTGCTAAAAATTTCAAAGCAGATTTAAAAGAATATAGAAGGCTAAATGATAAACTTAACTGGACTAATTTTGATTCGTTCCAGGATATGCAGTTGCGTTTCTAGGAACTATGTTTAATGGAAGATAAGGACAAATGGAACTTCAGCACATGCAACTGCAGAGAATTCCAAAAAAATATATCTGCAAACATTTATTACTGCTTGCCTGCCGTTATTTATATACTTCAATACCATTGAGAGTACAAAATTTGCCATTGGGTCCAAAACAGAAGCGTGGTCGCCCAGTAGATAGCACATTTGCTTTGGAAAAAATGCCTGTTCCAGTGCCTAAGAAGCGCTATACAAATGAAGTGTTGCCAACTAATAATTTAAAAAAAATGTAAAATGTAATTTATAATGTATAAAACTTGTAATAAAAATGTAATTAATTAAAACATCTTATCTTTTTGCAATGTATGTGCTGGTTTAGTTTACTTATATTCTAAATTAATTCATTTATCTTTTAATTTAATACTAATTAAATTTATCTTCTGGAATGATTTATTTATCTTCCGAATTAATTCATTTATCTACTGAGTTTATTCATACCCTATTAAATTTAATAAGTTAAAATCGTTTACTAAAAATATTATTAAAATTCATAATTATTAAACTTTAATTAATTAGTACATAAAATTAATATCATTAAATTAATTTCATTAGATTCAAATAATCAATCAATAAACATATCAATCCCATCTGATTAGGAGAGTCACAAATCTAAACAGCATACAAACAGCAAACTTACAACATTCCAAATGTTCCCTCACAGTGTTAACACATATCTATTCAAAAAATTTCAAATTATTGTTCACTAGATATATATTATATATATATATATATATATATATATAATAAATTAATATATAATACATATAATATATGAAACAGTAAATTGATAAAAGTCAATAACTCACCAAAAAAATCGAATCTGTTCGTCCAAATTAAAATCCCAAGAATGATTATATCTATCACAACTAAATCGTTGATTCGTCAGTTATTTAATATTTCAATTTAATAAACAAATTATTACTCAATATTGAAATTAATATTTCTACTATTGCTTAAATCAAAAAAATAATGCTAAAATTTTAACAAAATAATATGAATTATATAAATTTTTATTAAACTCTTATATGAGTACTAAAACTACGTATTGACATTTTAGTGCCTTTCTTCTTTGGGTTTTGTATTTAATTCTATTTTCAGTAATAATGGTTGTGGTGATGTCATTCCTCACCATATCCAGTCAGGCATAAGCGACGCGAACTTCCCGTTAAATTCAGATCAGTAGTTCATGAAGAATTTCGACAGTTATAGACAGACGGTATCATCCATCGTTCTTTTTCCCTATGAGTCTCCACCCTTTGTCTACAAACCGGACAAGTAATTTCGTCCATGAGGAGATTATCGAGCGTTAAATTCCTTCCCAGTGCACGATTCCTATTCCACGCCGTTGATAACTGACATTTTTCATCGAATCACTAGTTCAAAAGTATTTTCAAAAATTGATTTGAAGAAAGCTTTTAACCAGATCTCCGTTGCGGATAATGACATAGAGAAAGCTGCAATAATCACCTCTTTTGGCTTATTTAAATTTCTTGAAATGCATTTTGGTCTCAGAAATGCAGCTCCAAAGCTTCATTGATACGGTTACAGATCCAAAATAGCCTAGTTTCGCGAAGCTGACACTGCGTTCCAGCAGGTCATATAGAATATGCTCACGACAAACACGTTGCGTTTTCCGCACAGCAATCTTCCGTTAACCTTGACAACTGATGCATCAAACATTGCTATCGGTGCAGTGTTAATGCAGGTTTGTGAAGAACAAAGAGAACACATAAAGTTCATTTCACACAAAATGTCTCCACCGCTGATGCGATACTCGGCCTTCGACCGAGAACTGTTAGGGTTGTACCTGTCCTTTCATCACTACGAGCATTTCATCATTGATTAGCTGACTACTATCTACACAGATCATAAACCCTTAACATATCTATAGATGAAAAATTCATCGACATGGCAACAACACCAAATCAGTTACCTGTTCCAGTTCAACATCAACGTACAAAATATCAAAGGAGCCGATAATGTGGTAGCAGATTGCCTTTCCGGAGCTAACATAATGAGTCTCGACTTTGAACCGCTGTTCACTATAAAGATTTTAGAGCAGTATCCCCCACATTGAAAGACCTCAGCTACTTCAAAATCCCGCCCATCAAAATTATAACACTAGTATTACGACACCTCGCTTCCAGGATGCATTCGGCCAGTGCTCAGCCAAGATTTACCGACTCAGGCCTTCCAGGCAATTCATAACATATCACACCATGCTTCGAAGGCCACCTAGCAGCTGATAAGAAACAAAGTCATCTGGCCGCTCATGCGTAAAGATATTACTCTTTGGTCTCGCACCTGTTTCATCGAACAGGAAGCACACCAAACTGCTAACATTGACGTTCCCCACCGGCAGCCGCTTCGACATGGTGCACATGGACATTGTCGGACTACTTCCTGTGTCACATGATTACCAGTACATCATTACTATCCTAGACAGGAACACGAAGTGCTCCGAGGAGTTCCCGAGAAGATCACTGGTTACTGACACCATCAATGGAATATTCGTCAACCAATGGATTTCACTATTTGACATTCCGAGTAGGATCATAAC